>JAAGKR010013394.1:2754-14083 GCA_011419295.1 Clarias macrocephalus
GCTGGATTCTTCTTCATGTTGGTTTGGAGCTACACATGCTGCTCCTGAGCTCCCAGTGATCCAGACCCCCATCTGCGCTCTGCACCAGCTGACTCATCCCTGAACTGAACTGGACTTTGTGTTAATTTAAATAACTTCTGTTATATCGAACTTTCATCTGCATAACACACATGATGTTATACAATTTCTGTTATCCGTTATCACCCAGATGAGTTTGGGTTCCCTGTTGAGTCTGGTTCCTCTCAAGGTTTCTTCCTATTGCCATCTCAGGGAGTTTTTCCTTGCCACTGTCGCCGTCACCCTTGGCTTGCTCATCAGGGACAATCTCATTATCTAGACACATTTTTCTTACACATATATACATTTCCATAAGTCTTCTTTTCATTTTCTTTTAATTTCTGTAAAGCTGCTTTGAGACAATGACCATTGTTAAAAGCGCTATAGAAATAAAATTGAATTGAATTGAATTGAATTGAAGAACTTGACTGTCCTGCACAGAGCCCACACATACACACACACACATACACACACACACACACACACACACACACACACACACACACTCCAACATCTGCAGGAAAACCTTCACAGTGTGTGAAGCACTAATAACAACAAACACAGGGGGAAAGATCTGGAAAAGGGCATTCTACAGGGACATGCAGTATGGGTGTGATGACTAGCGCAGGAGAAGTCATTAAATCTTATAATTCATATGATTATTTTCCTGTAAGTGAGTTTATACTTAACGTCTCCGAATAGATGTTCTAGACTGAATATCTAGAAATCCAGCTCTAAACCACTGAGCTGGATTTCAGGGAGATTTTTAACAATCAGGAAGTGAAATCAGTGCTACAGGGTCAACAGGAAAGATGAACAAAGTGTTTGTTGTGTAAAAATTTTATATAATTTAGCAGAGATTGTATAGTATGTACAATATTATAATTAAAATTGCACAAAATTATATTTCATCTAACTTCTATAGTTATAACACTTTATTTCTGCCTGAGCAGGTGAGTTAATTAATTAATAGGTAAGAAATAAAAGAAAAGTATATAAATAAAAGAAAATCATAAGAATACAAATATATATTGGTTAATGAACTAAAAAGAAGAACAGTTTTATGGCCTTTTTGTTCACACTAGGGGAAATAGTGTCAATAATCTAAAAGCCACATTTTCAAATCTAAGGGAAGTTTTTGGGGAAACATGGGAGACGACTTCCATGACGCAACTCCAAAACCGCTTTGTGTGGTCACATGACCAATAAAGGTGACAGATATCCTCTGCTTGAAGATTGCCAAAAGAGTAATGGGTAAATGTATTTGTAGGATAGTATGAATAAATAAGTTTGTACAGTTCTTCTTTTACCTTCTTTTTACTGTAATTACAAAACACTTTGGAGGTAGAGACGGTTGAGTTTGTACATACTACAGTATCTGCTTCTTTTAGCTGATGTCTCCACCTGTTGGTCAAAATTAGGGACGACACTTCTTCTTCTTTTTTTTCTTCTTCTTCATAATTGTCTTGTACAGGTAAATGTATACTAGCTTGTGCACAATAACAACAACAACAACAACAACAACAATAATAATAATAATAATAATAATAATAATAATAATAATAATAATAATAATCATCATCATCATCATTATCATCATTATTATTATACATACCTGATATAAAGTTGATCTTTTGTCTGGTTATCTTACTGTGACATTGGTTACATCGTAATATCCCTACACTTTGGAGACATGTAGTTCACTATACTATACTATACTATACTACACTACACGATACTATACAATATGAGACGATACTATACTGTACTACACTACACTACACTACACTAAGCTATACTACACTACACGGCACTATACTATACTATAATATACTATACTATACTGCACTGCACTATATGATACTATTCTATATTATGCTATACTACACTACACTATACTATACAATATGAGATGATACTACACTATACTACACTACACTAAACTACACTACACTAAACTACGCTACACGGCACTATGCTATGCTATGCTATGCTATACTATACTATACTATACTATACTATACTATACCAATTCTGTAAAAGTAAGCCATAAGCAGTGTATAGAGAACAGGAAGTAATTTGCCCATTTTTTATGGTTGACGCATCATATCTAACAAAGCATGAATATTAAAACAAAAATAACCACTTATCATCTCGTTATCCCTTTTGTTAATAAAAAATATATTCCAAATGAATAATTAGATTAAATGTTACGGCGATTCCTAACCGGAAGTGATGTTGAATAAAAGTCTCGTCCTGAAGAAAAGAGCTAAAGAATCCATTTTAGTTTGGGATTTAAAAAAATAATAATTAAAAAAAACCCATCCGTCATTTTTAATATAACCGTATAAAGGGATGAGTGTGAGTCTGGTGTAGTTTGACATTGCGGAGGATATAAACGCATCACCACATGTGATCTGTGTCAGTGTTTAATCTCCTGTGTGAAGGTAAACAGCTCTGTTAGCTCTGATGCTAGCGCTCTTTGTTGAACGCGTTGATATTAGCTCATAAGCTAACGTGTCTGTCTGGCTAACGTTAGCCCACTTTAGTCCGATGTACATAATTTTCGTATTCATAGTTAGATTTAATATTCTTTTTTTAGCTGACATGTTCGAGAACGTTGGCTTTGCTGGTGTTGTTGGGTTTAGAGATGTGATTAGCTCTGTAGCTAAGCTGTCACCTGTGCGCTCAGGTAGAGCCTGACTCAGTATTTATACCTCAGGTTTAAAATAAAGACACGATTTCCCCCCTCTAAGTTACACGCTTATCTTAGAAAATGCACAATAATCATTCAACAGCGTCGTCACATAGTTGTGAATTTGATGAGTTTAATGCTAGCTCGGTACATGAATTGGCTCTGTTCCTGTCAGACGATAGATTTATCCAAAATACACCACAATGCCCAAAATAACCCACAAAAATCCACAGGATAAAGTTATAAATCTGATAAAGCTATACTGAATGTCATCTAGTTAATCGCTCGGGTATTTTCCATCTAATCTTGTTTTTCTGACGTTTGATCGTAAACGAATCGGCTCTTTGACTCGGTTTATTTAATGTTATATATCTGATTTTATATACGAGTTTGTGTATTTTTCTGTATTTTTTTCGTCCACTTTTTCTGATTTTAGATGTAGACATTGATTGCTGTGAGTCTTGCTGTGTGATCCAAACAAACTGCTTGAACAGCACATCTGCTCATTCAATAACTATTTATACCATTATATTTTTTATAAAAATGGTTTTAAAATGTTATAAAAATAAAACTTGGTGTTTTAAATAAAATTTGTGTTATCTTGGTAAAAAAAACAAAAAAGGTTTTAAAAATGACGGGGAAACAGTCACAGAGAATAGATCGGGATAAAGACCTATTTTGTATATTGTATAACGCTGGTGAACGTCTGTGAAACAAATTAACTTTGACATTATAGCAGCTGTGATTTAATTAATATTTAATGCGATTCTGAATGTTCTCAGGCGAGGACGCTGATCATGGGGGACTGCTTACACACCTCGGCTGACAGTTTGTCTAAACTGGTGAAATGGGCTCACAGTCACGGAACGATCTGCACGCTGATCCCGAGCTTGAAGCACTTGCTGACGGAGGGGGCTCACGGAAACCTGACGGCACTGTGGGGCTGCAGTGCTGGCCACGCCTACCACTGGCCCTTAACGTCCTCGTGTAAAACGGTGCACAAGGATCGGATGTGTTATGAGCGAAGCAGCCGAGGGATCAGTTCAGAATCTCTGATGCAGGGAGCGGCTTCCATGCAGAGCAGCTCGACACCGAGGTTCCTGAGCAGCGTGGCCAAAACCAGCAAAGGCGACTCGAACCAGACCCGAGACTCGTATGACTTTTCCAACTGCAGCGAGCAGTCTGAGATGGACGAGAACGCAGAGGAGCACCTGTTCGACATTGTGTGCGAATCCTCAGCCACTGACGAAGAGGGCGATTCCGAGCCCAGGGTTCCGCCCAGAAAACGAAGCATCCAGGGCCCGAGCTCGGACGACTCTGCTGATCCAGGTGCGAAGAAAATCAAGCAGGAGCGAGCTGAAGACTATTACACAGTGGCAAACGCGCAAGCACAAGCTGCCTCAGATGGCGCTCCGTCGTGTAGTGTCTCACAGTCGCCCAAAGCCACCTCCCAGGTCAGACCCTCATCCAGATCTTCAGCACTACACAACACACAGCTCCTAGAGGATGGAGATTTGGTAGGCATGTCCTCCTCACCGCTGGAGAACTCTTCCTCATCTGTTACTAAACACACGCACACTCCGATCAGCGGCTCTCAAAGCAGAACACACGTGAACTCGGCGGGCAATCAGAGCGCGGCGTCTATGAGCCAACCGGGACGCAGTGACATGGTGGAAGTGCTTCCGAACGGGGATTTCAGTCTGCCCTTCGAGGATCCCTCAGGAGTAGTGCACCCCGAAATGGACATTTTAGCAGCACAGAGTCTCAGCGCAGAGCCCAAAGCTGACACAGGTAAAGACATGTTATGCTTTAGGCAACATTTAATATTTTTAAATTACGTTCTTTCACTCTTTCTGTCTCCTAATAAAAGGTTCCCATATTTAACATCATGCACCATATAGCTTAAGTTAAAATTTGAGTGATTCATCCAAGTGAATCATTTAAGTCTTTTCACTTATGTGATTTGATTTAAGACTCATTTGAGAGGTTATTTAAATGATTCACTTAAATGATTCATTTGAATTATTCATGTGAAAGGGGATATTAAAAAAAGATAAAGTTTGATTGATAAGTCAAATGAGTCATTTGAGTGTCCATTCAACCAAACCTCAGTTCCATTCTTCACTCATGCTTAAACAAACTGAGAATTGCAACACAAAAAAAAGTAGATGCCGTGCGACACATTTCCCTTTTTTCGCAAATTTGCACATTGCAAATTAGGATTACAAAGTGAACCTGAAAAAGCTTGTTTACTTCAAACTCTCACAGTCTGGGACACACAGAAAAGCTGATGGAGTTTGTGTGTAAGGTTCATACACCACAGAAGCAGTACAGTAAAACTTTACACTTCACTGAAGGTCATTAGAGACACACAGCTTCCTCAAAAAAAATTGGTTTTTGGAAGGTTTTTTGTGAACACTTTTACAGCTTCATTTGAACACTTTTATCATTATTCTTTTTCTTCTTATTATTAAAGTGTTTACCATTACTTTAAGTAAGATTTATCAAGTTTTCTGGTGGATAAATGTGTACAGATGAATAAGACTTATTTACTCCTTGACCCCGCCCTCATCCCCACCTCTGTACTATAGGCTCCTAGAATTTAGTGTGTTTTAATGAGAGTTTAATAAAAGATGAGTCATAACACTATTGACCTTTTGCAGTCATGTGACATCAGAACCATTCCTAACTGACATATTACCTTATGATGACCTGATGACCTGCCAGATTACCTGATACTTTGTCACACAGATAAAAGAGTAACCTAGCGACTGATGGCTTCTGTTCTGCTCATTATTTTCAAATGCGGTGTGTCAAGGTGGATTTCATAACTTATTCAAAAGAGAAATAAGTGTGTAAAAATGGATGAAGAAGGTAATAAGGATATTAATTTGATTAGCGTGGTTACCTCTGATGCTGTATAAATATGTAATTACTCATGGTGTCTGCTAGTGTTAGCATTAACGTCAGCTTGGTGCTTCTGCTTTCTCCTTCATAAAATGATGTGCAAGTAACGTTAACTAATTTAACATTAACATTTCAGTCTTTCTAATTAACTGTTCCACACTTTGAATTCCAAATTGTATTAAATGGGAAGCACTATGTAGGGTGTACAATCTCATGTCCCACACACCAAGTAGTGCCCTTGATCAGGGGTTAGAGAGGTATTCGGGATTCTGTCTTGTCCATTGGCGGTCGGTCAATACAGGGCGCAGGGGCGCCGCCCCCCTTAAAGTTAGGCAGAGATTATTATTTATTTTAATAATGAAATAAAGTCATTTAGTCACAATATTCTGCTGTATTTCTTAATATAATTTATTTGCAATAAAAAAAAAATCTAAACTGTATTCCGTTAATTTGTGTTCGTCTACGCGGGGCGCCTGACAAACGAGTGTCTATGTAGGCACGTAAATTTTTGAAAAGCATATGACTTGAGGCTGAGCTCTGATTGGATCTTTTCAAATCATCCTTGGGGCACAGCACTGTGCGCCCCGAACTATGGGTGCTCCGATCAGGATTTTTGGGGCCGATACCGATTACAGGGTCTACCCGAAGCCTTATGTGGCATTATTTATTAAACTATATCTAAGAACAATGTAAATTAAGTATTGAAATTACAAGAAGAGGAATATCATGAACTGACGACTGTATTTATTGGCCAGCAACATGTGCAACACGTCATCTTAAAACATAGCACCTTGTGCTTGGTTAGTAACTGGGAACAGCTTAGAGCTCGACAAATACAACTTTCCTGTAGACTGTATAAAATTAAATAAAATAACAGACAAGTAGGACGCGAGTCGCCGGAAGTTCTGCAAAGTCCGCAAGCATCCGGAGGACCGACAAAAAAATTAAATGTTTAATTTTTCATGTTTAAATACATGTTTAAAAAATTTAACGTGGTTAATTCTTCGCGCGGAAAGATGGAAACGTAATCACAGCGGCAAAACTTGTAGGTGAGAGAGGGGAATTATACCGACAGCTGAGTGAGTGGCGGCGCGCGTGTTAAAATGCTTTGGTGCTTCTCGCCTCGTGGACTTTTCTTGTTACACAGGTTGCCGATTGCTGATGTATTGTCTTTGTCACACAGCACGTAAAACTGCAGACCGGTGAAGCCATTTTAGCAGCGCGCAAAAAATTGTCCCGCGAGTTTTGCGTCATCTGATTGGCTTTTCTATATCGGCCATTATAGAGACTGATGATCAAACTTCCCAAAGCTATTATCGGCCGATTATGATCGGCGACCGATCGATCAGAGCAACCCTACCCCAAACCCTCCCACTTTTGTTCTTATCGAATCAATATTGTTTTTAAATATTTGGGCTCATGTGATTGGACCATGTGATTCTCAACGAGTCTTTTCCAGCACTTCTTATGGCAAGCGGAGCTGCTGACTGGATGTGATGTGAGTCAGGCCTTTATTTTATACTAGTAGTAATGATGAGCAATCACCTAATAAATGCCTATTTACAGGCGAGTATTAAAAGTTTAATTTTAATTTAGTTTGCGCCACCCCAAAAAATTTTCGCACCAGCCGCCACTGCTTGTGTCAGAAGCTAGTTAGCCTTGTGGCTGTAAAATAAAACAACACAGACGGTTCAGAGGCGATTTGGAATGACTTAGACGCGATTACTAAGGACACAGTGTTCTTGACCTAATGTTATCAGATGTTGCAAAAAGTGCTTATGTGACTTGTATGTGGGTTTTGAAACTGATATCCAGGAAGTAATGTCTCTTTTGCCATGGGCGGGGCAGGACGTGGGCGGGACCATGGTGGAGAGACATCGTGATGTCACATGCAAATGGTCAATATCTTGTAATTTTTGAGTTTATATTGGGGTTATACTCTCTGATTTCAGACGGAGATGGGGGCGGAGTGAAAGGGTTTCTCAGCCAGATAATACAACTGTACTAAGGTTTGGGTTTACTGCAATTAAAAATTTATAATTTTAGTCATGTTCTATTTATTTTCCAGGTTATTATTTGTGAAAAGTCTGCTATTGAGCTTTAAGAAGTCTTTAAAACAGCTTAGTGTTACGTGGTTTGTGTGCAAAATAATATGATAATTTCTGCATTCCTACTGTAGATCACAATGTTTATATAGTGGTGTCGTTACAACAATACACGTATTCTCTAAAACTCTGATGAATTTCGAGTCTCAAGGAGGCATCAATTAGTTAGTATCATTTTAATTTAATACACAAACCTGTGAGCTCTCTGTGTTTTTAAATAGAACAGATTTGCATTATTTTGAGAACTTGAAATTCTTTTCTTTATTTAAAATTGTAACCACCACAATATAAAATTATTCTACGTTCAAATGTACACTAATGTATGACATCATTCATATTCATTTTGCGTTTGTTATGTAATATTAAATGCGTCAGTAAATCTAATTGTTACTGAAAGCATGAAGACTAGGAGTATCAAGCAGGTGGTCAGTTTAAAACGTCGTCCTGTTGAATTTGCCCTCTCTGAAATAAAGAACTTTGTCCCTCAAGACGCTCTGTGGACGGTTTTGATTTTACTCCAGATGAAAATGGACGGCTTCCTTTACAATAAGGAGATAAGGGCTAAGAAACGGTGAGTGGAATTTACTGTCATTCTAATCATGTCTTTAGCTTTTGCATGGATATTTTGAGTTTGTTGTATGAAATCTGTACTGTTTGTTCTGTGGGTAAAATCTGATGTTCCTGATGTTTACAGGTTGAAAAGAAGACAGCGTAAAGCTCCTGAATGCCTCTAAGGGTTAGTTGTGCAAGACTTTTTTGTTATATTTTTGTTGTACTTGCTGTCATCTTGAGCTCTTTTGTATTTATAGGGAAATAATTTGGATGAAGTTTTGCATAATTGCAAATAAAACATTTCCAAATTCTTGTTGAAAATGTATTTTTTTTTTACTTGGTGTATACTTAATTATCCTAGTACGCTATGTAAAGGTGGATTTGGTGCGAGTGCTCTGTAAGAGTAAGGGACGCTGCGGAGCAATTGGGTTAGACAAAAAATTCAAAGCAAACCTGTCTCATCTCACATGCACATGTTTCAGCAACACCGTTGTCCTGTTTACATTTCACACTGTAATTGTGGTTAATGTCACTGTAACGCAGTACGAGCTGAATTGAGTGTTAAACTTCATCGCAGGATGTCTGAACTCGGAGGAACCATTCTGGGCATCCACGTCGGAGCTCTGTCCAAAAGCCGAGAGTCATTCTGAAGAAAGAAAGCAGCTGGAGGAGTACATCACCAGTGTGGGTGAGATCTCTCTTCACTTAAAAAAATATATATACAATTTGTGAACCAAATGAATTATTTAAGACACTAAGGAGGTGTCTGCTTTTTGGACAGATCCTTTAACGTTACGCAACCTCCAAACTGTCATCTCACGGGTTCTCCGCTTCCACGAGCAGTCCCGCGTGCAGGTTCAGAGCCCTCCTCGTCCCGGAGAGCAAGAACTGTTTCCAGGGTCCGGACTTTTTCTCCCGCCATATAAACTGGCCTGTATTCACCAGGAGTCCCGTCAGGACAGCATGCGGCTCTTCCACCTGCTGTTCGAGCACTTCTTCACCGAGGAGGATCTCATAGGAGCCGTGGCTTTCGGGAAAAGGGGCAAAGTACCGGACGGGAAAAAAATCCTGGACAGAAGAAAAGTTGACGGGATTATATGTAAGTGATTCATCAGCACTGCCGAGTTCTGATTGGTCAGAAGGTGTTGATGAATTTACTAGGATCAGTCGCTCTGCAGTAGTACAGTTGCTTTTATACATTTTATATTGGAATAATAAATAAGTTTTAAATAAACCTGATTATTTAACAGAGGAGAATGTGTAAAGGGTTAATATGTGCCCTGGTGACGTTTATTTATATATAAATAATGAATTCCTTAGGTTTTTAGGTTTTACCACTTACCAGTGTCCAAGCATGTGCTACATATGCATGTTTTAAGTTTTAATTTTAACTGTGCATTAACATTTGCAGATTATTATTATTATTATTATTATTATTATTATTATTATTAATAATAATAATAATAACAAATAAATTGGTGAGGGGTGTCTAAACTTTTGCTTACAACTGTAAGAACTATAAACAGTTGACATTATGTTCTTTAATAAATCTAAAATTGTAGTTGTTTGGTAAATTGCCCTCGTATAAGAGGAACAAATGATGTCCGGGCCTGCTGTTTGTTGCTGTTGATTACTTTCCTCTAACGGTATGTCCCAAAGTGTTTTATTCCTTCTTAATTACATTTTTATACATCAAGAAACTCTTAGTTATGTTAGTTACAGTACACTGTATGTAATTATATAGTTATGATAAAATGTACAGATACTAAGGACAGTAATCACCAGGTGTCTCCTGATACAATATGCATTTTGCACGATTTCACGTATTTTGCAATTCTCTAAGTATCACAAGTTTAGAAATATCCCGATCACATATTCATTTGTTTTCTGATTATGTTTCATCACACGACCTGTAGTATTATATCGGAACTGCAACATTTTACCACTTTAATTGCGAATGCAGTCGTGGCCAAAAGTTTTGAGAATTACATAAATATTGCAAATTGGAAAAGTTGCTGCTTAAGTTTTTATAATAGCAATTTGCATCTACTCCAGAATGTTATGAAGAGAGATCAGATGAATTGCATCGTCCTTCTTTGCCATGAAAATTAACTTAATCCCCCCAAAAACTTTCCACTGCATTTCATTGCTGACATTAAAGGACCTGCTGAGATCAGTTCAGTAATCGTCTTGTTAACTCAGGTGAGAATGTTGACGAGCACAAGGCTGGAGATCATTATGTCAGGCTGATTGGGTTAGAATGGCAGACTTAACATGCAGCCATCATTGCGTTGCATAAAAATGGCTTCACAGGCAAGAATATTGTGGCTACTAAGATTGTACCTAAATCAACAATTTATAGGATCATCAAGAACTTCAAGGAAAGAGGTTCAATTCTTGTTAAGAAGCTTCAGGGCGTCCAAGAAAGTCCAGCAAAGCGCCAGGATCGTCTCTTAAAGAGGATTCAGCTGCGGGATCGGAGGGCCACCAGTGCAGAGCTGCTCAGGAATGGCAGCAGGCAGGTGTGAGGGCATCTGCAGGCACAGTGAGGTGAAGACTTTTGGAAGATGGCCTGGTGTCAAGAAGGGCAGCAAAGAAGCCACTTCTCTCCAAAAAAAACATCAGGGACAGATTGATCTTCTGCAGAAAGTCTGGCGAATGGACTGCTGAGGACTGGGGCAAAGTCATATTCTCTGGCTTGTCCAGAGAAGAAAAGGTGATGCCACCATCAGTCCTGTGTCATGCCAACAGTAAAGCATCCTGAGACCATTCATGTGTGGGGTTGCTTCTCATCCAAGGGAGTGGGCTCACTCACAATGCTGCCCAAAAACACAGCCATGAATAAAGAATGGTACCAAAACACCCTCCACCAGCAACTTCTTCAACAATCCAACAACAGTTTGGTGAAGAACAAGGCATTTTCCAGCACGATGGAGCACCGAGCCATAAGGCAAAAGTGAGAACTAAGTGGCGCGGCGACCAAAACGTTAAAATTTTGGGTCCATGGCCTGGA
>JAAGKR010013395.1:0-14077 GCA_011419295.1 Clarias macrocephalus
GAGAGAGAGAGAGACAGAGAGAGAGAGAGAGAGAGAGAGAGAGAGAGAGACAGAGAGAGAGAGAGAGAGAGAGAGAGAGACAGAGGGGAGGGAGAGACAGAGAGAGAGAGAGAGAGAGAGAGAGACAGAGGGGAGGGAGAGACAGAGAGAGAGAGAGAGACAGAGAGAGAGAGAGAGACAGAGGGGGGGGGGAGTTAATGCTGTAACACTTCTGTAACACACAAGATTTGAAGAATGTAAATGTAAACACACCCAGTGTACGTATTTAAACTCCACATGGTCAGTTCATTGTAGATGTATGTTTCTAGACAGATTTCTGTATGTTGCTCTGATTCTTTAAGAACAATGCTGACTGAAGAACATGGTGCAGTTACCACCATGCAGCCGCCCCTCACCACTCATATGTCTACAAGTACAACAGTTATGGAGTCGTTTAGTCTCACTGCCCCAGGACTCCACAACAACACTTCCTCTCTGTTGTCATGGTAGTGCTGGAGACATCAACTACATTATCCATCAGCTCCCAGCATGTCACATGACATGAACCACCCGCTTTGTTAAACACAAACTCTATCTATCACATGCCTTGGAAAGCACGCTATGTTTAGCATCGTTGCTGTTTGACTCTGTTGTCTGTGTCACACTCTGGTCTGTGTATGGTGGTTCCATGTGATTGTAGTTCACTTCCATGAATCATGTGTGTGTTACTGTGATGTCTGTCCAAATGTTTGGGCTATTAGAAGTGTTCCTGGGACGCCGGTGCTTCAGACATGAAGCAGTCAGACGGTCCGATCATGGCTCCAGTTTACTGAGAAATCTTTCTACCTTACCTAGTAACCCAGTGTAAGTATCTGCCCAATGGTCAAAACTTCAAAGTACTTTTTGTAAGTCGCTCTGGATAAGATCGTCTGCCAAATGCATGAATGTAAATGTAAATTACCTTGATGGTGTCCAAGCACTAGTGAAACACTGGGATAAGGGCATTAGTGTGTCAGGGGGTTATATAGAGAAATAAAGAGAGTTTTCATTCTCATTCTCAGAACTGTGTTCTGTTATCCTGCACAATCAAAAGTCCCACTTTGACTTGAACACCCCCTCATAATAAATGATGGTGAAGGTCTGGAAACTTTGACAACTGAGACATCTAGTGGTTATGGTGATTAGTATTTGTGTGTCTGTGTTTGAGTGTGTGGTGACCTGGGAAAACCCCATCAGGCAGAACATGAACCCACTGAGAGGTGATGTGAAGAACGTTGATTATCTGGTCAACATCTGTTTGACCTTCTGCCCTATTGGAGACTCTTCAGGTACATCACAAAATACCTCATGAACAGTTTTCACCCCATGGGCCATTCAAGATCTGACCACTAACAAACACTGTGACTGAATGTCAGGAACTATTTGTACTTACCAGATCACAATGTTTGCATATTTAATATGTTAAATGCCATATTTCAGCTGCTTTTATCATATACGTTTTATAGTTCTATAGATCTGTATATATGTTTATATTGCACTGCTAACTTGCACTTCTGGTTAGATGCTAACGGCATTTCGTTGCCTTGTAACTATGTGCAATGACAATAAAGTTGAATCTAATCTAATCTAATCTAATCTAATCTTTAATATCTCGACTAACAGTAATAAAATATCATTAATGTTGTTATTTAAAATAATTTATACGTATGTTTATCCATTATCTTTTACTCTATTTTACGCATCATAAGGAGGGACACTTAATTTTATTGTATCCTGTGCAGTGACAATAAAGTGAGAGGATCTCAGTGACGTCGACGAGGACCCCAGATTATAATGTCTAGACGACGGATAACAGAGTCTCCAAAACAGCAGGTCTTGTGGGGTATGCAGTGGTTAGTACGTATCAAAAGTGTTTCATGGAAGGACAGGCAATGAGACCGAGGCTGATGTAGAATCCTTCACTCCTTTCTGTTAATTTATTTATTCTTAATTACAAAAGCAACATTTAAGTGCAGGCTTTAATCCTGTTATTTAAATTTACTTACATCTTTTAACTGACCCCAGCAATTTCAACCTCCAGAAAATTATCATAATTAAAATTGTTGCCCAAGTTTATGTATAAAAGTCACTGAAAAAAAATAATGTCAATCATTTATTTAGAGAACATGGAATGGGGTCAAAATTACCTCAAAATATAATAAGAGGGTTAAGCTAAGCTACTGCTGTCATAATTACACTGTATATGAAAAAGTGGGAGAATTTTTTTATCAGCCGCCACTAGAGGGCAGCACGTACCAACATAAGCGTCTACTATAATAATAAGAAGAAGAAGAAGGAGGAAAAAAAAAACAATGATGACCAAGTTTACAAAATTGTTGTCTGACTCTCAGTCGCCACTAGAGGGCAGCCTTTAGACACATGTTTATAGTTTATAATAAATTATGAACTATAATAAATATATACTATAATAAATTTATTACAGTGATGATGATGACATAATTATTGTAATCATTGACATAATTATTGTAATCATTTTTATCAACATTATTGTAATAATTTTCATTTTAATATAAGTGCCCTCTATAATTATTGGCACCCCTGGTTAAGATGTGTTAAAAGCCTTAAAATAAATTCAGTTTTTATTGCAGAAGCATATTGTCAAAAATATAAAGTGAATATAAAGTGAATTTTAAGGGGAAATAAAAATCCCTGACTAACAAATAATTATTTTAAATAAAATAGCTTTTTCCACAATTATTGGCACAATTCCAAGAAAATAAATGTAATTGAAGTATTTCTGTCATTTTTACAGTAGTTTACAAAGTTGATCAGAGTATCTAGGAACATTTAATTAGTAATTTATCACTTCCTGCTTCCCTGGGGTATAAATATGACGTGACACAGAGGCCATTTCTCTTATCCACTCTTCAACATGGGAAAGAAAAAAGTAAACACACCATTCAAGTAAGGCAGATGTGTGTCGACCTTCACGAGTCAGGCAACGAGTACAAGAAAATATCCACCCGCCTGCACCTGCCCATATCTACTGTGAGAGGAATCATTAAGAAGTTAAAAAAAAAACTGGAACAGCAGTAAACAAGCCTGGACGAGGACGCAGGTTTATTTTGCCTCCACGCACAGTGAGGAGGAGGGTAAGTGGTTTGGAGTTTGCTAAGCGGTACTGCGGCCTCAACTGGGACCGTGTTCTTTGGTCAGATGAAACCAAGATAGATCTTTTTGGCAACAAACACTCTAAGTGGGTATGACGGAACACAAAAGATGAGTCTGCAGAAAAGCACCTTATGCCCACTGTGAAGTCTGGGGGAGGATCGGTGATGCTGTGGGGCTGTTTCTCTTCCAGGGGCCCTGGGAAGCTTGTTAGGGTGCACGGCATCATGAATGCTTTGAAATACCAGGACATTTTAAAGCAAAATCTGGTGGCCTCTGCCTGAAAGCTGAAGATGGGTCGTCACTGGGTCTTTCAGCAAGATAATGAGCCATGGCCTCATTACCCCATAGCCATCTCAGTCCCCAGACCTCAACCCCATTGAGAACCTGTGGAGTGAGCTGAAGAGGAGAGAGCAGAGGAGAGGAGTCGGGTCACTGGATGATTTAGAGAAGTTGTGTAAAGAGGAACGGTCGAAGATCCCTCTGTCTGTGTTCTGTAATCTTGTGAAACATTATAGGAGACGATTAGGTGCTGTTTTGTTGGCAAAAGGTAGTTGTACAAAGTATTAAACATCAGGGGTGCTAATGATTGTGGCAGCCATGATTTGATGTAAAATAATTTCTTAATGTGGGATTTTTTCCCACTGAATAAATGCACTTGAATTAAAGGTTGGAATTTCCTCTTTTTCCATTGTGGTCCTACGTTATTAAGAACAAAACTAAATTTTTTAGAAGCTAAAGACACATTTTAACCAGGGGTGCCAATAATTATGGAGGCCACTGTATGTGTATATATATATATATATATATATATATATATATATATATATCAATCAAGTCCTACGTTATCGAAAAAGTGTTATTTTAGTGTTCATTAACTGATGTTGACGAGAGATTAAACAATACAACTAAGTCTTCATTATAGTCCTAAACATTGTCTGCAAACAAATATGAATTTAAATGAATAGGATGAAACAGGATGTGAAAATATGACTGCTATGTAACCTTCAGAAATATGTGTTCATAGATTAATTTTGTTAATATAATAAACAAAGTCTGAAATATTTTTACTGCCAGTTATGCTGTTTTAACAAAACTCACTTATATACTCGGGCCTTGTGATACATGTTGTGCTTTTAACTTTATTTTAGACTGCAAGATTATATTATTATTATATTAGGTGTATTTTGTTCCCATTATTATGTCAATTTTCTTGTAGATTATCTTTTTAATAGAATAGAATGTTTTTTTCCACAAAATTATAACTTAAAATATAATAAATAAATAAATAAATTTAAAATAAATCTCAAGCCTAAATATTTTTACTTTCCATTAATGACATATAATATAAAAGAAATGTCTAAGATGACTTCTAACAATTGTAACCAGAGGTTTGAACGTACTGTAGATTATTAGAAGGAGAATTTTAGGACAATAAGGAGACGGATCATCAGGACATTGAAGCTGATCTGTGGAGACATCACCGGAACATGCAGTAGAAGTGACATCACGGAGACAGGACGCTATAGTCATGATGATAATAATTGAGGGCGGATGTAGCAGGTGACCTTTTAAGTGCAGGTGGAGTGCAGGGGTCAGTTCAGGCAATGTTATGCCCTTAGGGTCGCCGTGGCAACCATGACCTTTCCCTACAGCCCCTGCAGCTGTGGACAGGAAACCCCTCCACTCATATTCAGCTCTGAGAGGACGTTCACCTTTAATACAGCAGGAAGGCGTGTCACTGTGTGTCACTAGTATTGTAGAAAACACGTTTGCTTAAAGTGAACTGCGTCACTTATGGCAACCACTGCTGAGCGATGCTCGACCCGGTGACCTGTGATTTAACCTCCTCGACAAGTCTGTCCTCACAAATATAGAAGATTCCCAAACAGACCCTGAACCAGAAACCATGTGAAATAACACACTAATCCCTACTGTTCCCCTGCATCTCTAACAAATCAGTTAACCACAAATATCCAATCAATCAATCAATCAATCAATCAATCAAAATTACATCCAACACAATTTACTGCAGGTTTGTTTTTTACAGATTGACACTTTTATTCAGGTCTGTATTAAACACAAACACACTACATTTGGCTTTTGAATCTTTTCTTTTCACAATGTGTAAAGGAGGAGGGATTATTTAGAGTTATATTTAATTCAAATAATTTTAAAAATGATGATTATTGTGCAGCAAAGACTAGCGACAGAAGTGCAAAAAAACACAAGCGGTGCAAACTGTCAAACATTTCACACAGTAAAGAGTAAAAATATACACATTATAATTAAGTTCATTCACAAATTCCATTAACTAGGGCTTGTTTTAACCCTCTGATCCAATAGTTTTGTGATTTCTTTCTTTCTTTTTGTGAGCATATAAAAAAATAGTAGCGTAAGTGTTAAATAAACTACAGAACACCAGGTCTGCTGTGATGTTTGCTAACACAAAATGCTCATTATTTGAGTCATTTGACTCACTTGATTCATTTAATTAATTCAGTTTGGTGTGTGTGTGTGTGTGTGTGTGTGTGTGTGTGTGTGTGTGTGTGTGTGTTTGTTATATAACACACATGTCCTTATTTATGTAAAAATGAGTGACATAGTTCAGTCAGGTTAATGAATCAGTCAGTTGTTAAATTGGAGGAGCAAATGTTGGTATTATTCAGTCATTGTAATTGGGGTCGGGAAGGGGGGGGTCGGGGAGGGGGGGGGTCGGGTATTGAACTTAGGAGCAGGTAGTTATTGTACTGCAGGAGCTGTTATTAGATTAAAGGGCATAGGGATGGGGATTATTGGATATGGCCAGTTTTGGTGCTACAAAGGCAAATATTGGTGAAAGGGGCAGTTATTGGAGTTATAAGGGTAGTTATTGATGTTGGAGGGCAGTTATTGTATTTTAGTGGCAATAATTGGAGTTGGAGGTCAGTTACTGAACCTGAGCTATTGAAGTTACACGTGAAGTTTTTGGAGTAACGTGGAAGTTGTTGTAGTTAATACTGGCAAATATGGGTGTTACAGGGGAAGTTATTGGAGTCTGAGGGCAGTTTCTGTAATTATCAGATTAGTTATTGGATCAAATGTAGCAGTTACTGTGGCAGATTTTGGTGTTATGGGGTAATTCTTCATTTTACAGGGTTGCTGGAATTCCAGGGGAGGCATTAGCACTAGGAAACAGTTACACATATTTGATGAACATTGCAGTTACGGTACTGATGGAGCGGTTTTTGGGCTTGAGGGGCAGTTTGGGGTTTTAGAACACACCCGAACGCTGGAGTCAGCTTCACACTTCCTGGTTCTGCTGTTCCACAGCGCCTCTGCATCACCCATAAACGGCTCTGACTTTACCACGGAAACACCCGGGGTCACCATGGAAACGCCCTGGGACTGACCCATCCTAATCAGGACATCAAGAGAACGCTTCTTCCACTCGTCCTCTGTCTCTATCTCCTCTTCCTCATCCTCTTCTTCTCCTGTCTCAGAGCCCAAATACTGCCGCTGTCCTGAATGCTAGTGTGCAATAACAAGAGATTTTACTTTTCACAACAGAGTTTTCAGAAATTGAAATGACACAAGGTTATCTTTTTTCAAAGCTAGCTACAGTGTAACTGAAGGTGTAGAGATGCTCATGAGATAATCAGTCAACACTCTGAAATCAAGTAGGAGTAAATAATGTAGCTATTTAGCATACGTCACCTGTTTTATTTCCTTCTTTTCACCCAAAGGTGAGGTCGTCATTGCGACAGGCTCCTTTTTGAGGGACAGGTCAAGGGGACCCTGTGTGGTCCTCTGCAGCGCTTGCTGGATGTGAGATAGCTCCAAGCGGATTTTGCGTATCTTTTGTGCCCACATGTGGTGAGAGTGGACATGTTCAGGGTGTAGCTCCGCCTCTCGTTCTGCACGTTGGAGCTCCTGGAGCGCTGAGGAAAGATCACACACCATCTCTCCGTCTATCCCTTCATTTATCTCTCCATCTGTTCCTCTGTCCTTCTCTTCACCCGCCTCTGAGAGGTGGGCGGAGCTTCTCATGTCAGAGTAATGCTCGTCCAGTCTGGTCTGACTGTTGAGACTATAGAGAAACAGGGACAAAAATAACTTGGTTTATTCTTGATGATAGTTAAGTGTCCAAAATAAAAGTAAATTTTAAATAATCGATTGAATAAACCATGAATATAACATGCTTGTAAAATTGCATTCTTTTTTATGTATGGAAAACAGCCTTCATGCTAAGTTTTTTTTTTTTTTTACTTACTTATTTTTAAATGAGATAATGTTAGATAATTTGAGATACCGTTACATAGAAATCACTCTTTTGGGAAAAAAAAAAACGAAACAAAAAGAAAACGAAAACATAAAGAATTAATGACAAATTATATTTTGCTTTAGATGTTAAAGTTAAAAGTTAAAACAGAAGAAGTGAATGGGTTTATCAAGAACATGGCACGCTATTCCCACATCAATTATAGTGACACTGGCCAAACATGGATGGGAGGTGAAGGGATTTTACAGTCCTTTAAGTGTGTCACATCACCTCTTACTGGTGGACATCATGTGGACAGTTGGTGCCATGTGTCTAGGGGGAAGCCTATCATAGCCTTTATCCTTCCTGATTGGTAGCATCCATTCGATGAGGACACGATGAGTCCGGGAAGCCGTTTGGGTATTGAATATGTCTAAATTAGAGGGTAATTATTTTACTAAGAGCACAGGTTTAATATTGCATCTCTAAGTAAATGAAACTCTAAATAATTAAAAACTAATCTCTGACTGATGAATTAACACGAGCATGATACATTAAACCTATCTGAAAATATAAAGCAGTGCCTGATGAGTCATTTGAACTGGAAATTAAGCTCCAAAGTTCTCTGACAAAGCTGACGAAGCCCATTCAGAGTGTGTTCCGAGTGCTTTGCACCTCCTGTGTTCAGCCAGTGCAGTGACATTAGATGCACAATTAACAAAAAGCTCATATGTGTCACACAATTTAACAATTAGCCATCATCACATCACCCATAATGATAAACCTGCTCTTTCCTCGGATATTGGTTTTATAATTATCTCTGAATAAACGCTACTATTGTACAACACAAGAACTACTGCAATCTTCACTTTCAGTGGAGGTCAGTCCAGTTCCCCAGCTGGCGAGCTCACTCATCTAAAAATATTCATGTGTACATACAACCATATCTCTATTCAGCAGCTTATTAACCATCAACCATCATTATGAGCTGAACAGCTGGACTTCCCCAGGTGAGTCCAATTTTTTTTTCTTTTACAGTAAAAGAAATGAAATAATGAAGTTTAAAGAAATGAAGAAAAATAGCTTATATATATATATATATATACAGTGGAACCTCGGATTGCGAGTAATGTGGTTTACGAGTGTTCCGCAAACTGAGCAAAGATTTGTAATAAAATTTTAATTGGAAACCGAGCAAGTATTAGTTTACGAGCGCCCAGTATCATGTATCATGCATGCGACTCTTATTTTGACACCGAGCGTCACTCTGTCCTAACTTTTCCCCTGTTAAAACAGTGTTTCCGTGTTTGTGTGTGTCCGTTTGTTGTGAAACTTAAGTGATTCTGTTAGTATGCACTCATGCCAATCTCGCTTTTTTTTTCGTTAAAACGGTGTTTCCGCTGTGTTTATGCGTTTGTTGTGAAACTTAAGAAGTGATTCCGTTAATATACGCTTATGACCAGTGTCAGAGAGATTTCTTTTTTTCCTGTTAAAACGGTGTTTCCGTTGTGTGTGTGTTTGTTGTGAATCTTAAAAAGCGAGGTGGGGAGAGGGAGGAGTGTGTAAAACAAGGTGAGTGAAGGGGCTAATTCCACACGCACACACACACACACACACACACACACACACACACACACACACACACACACACACACACAGCGCCTGCGTGCACCAACGGGAACACTTATCTGTCAGGATTTATTTTTACTTTATTTATAAAGATAAAGTGCAGATTAATTTGTTTTATTTTCATTTTCTAGATTGTATTAATTATTTTTATGTATTTATTTTTTGGGGCTGTGGAACGAATAATTAGAGTTTTCATTATTTCTTATGGGAAATGATGACTTGGTTTACGAGTGTTTTGGAACACGAGCCCACTTCCGGAACAAATTGTGCTCGTAATCCAAGGTTCCACTGTATATATATATATATATATATATATATATATAAGCTATTTCTCTCCATTTCTTTAAACAGTCATCTGGCTTCATTACTTCAATATATATAAATTATTAACACAAATTATAGTGATTAAATCTCCATCTTTTGGGTTTTATCCACCCAAAAGAATGTTAGTTGAGACCCCTAATCCTCCTTAAATATTATTATTTTATGTTTAAGTAAAAGATTTCAAAACATATACAGTTAAATGAATGTGTAAAATAAATATTGAAGTAAAACAAAAAAGAAAAAAAAAGAATTGAGGAAGAAAATAAACAGGATGCAGTAATGAATAAACTCATAGTGAGTGACGTCATCACCTGCTCTGTAGGAGGAGTCTGTCAACAGAAATGGGTGTGGCCTGATTAAACAGAAATGATGCCGCTGTCTTTTTCTCTGCAGGTGCATTATGGGAGTCTAGAGAAGCTACAGATTTTTTCACACCTTGCTCCACCCCCCATCGGCTCTGGTTCCTCTCGCCAGCGCCAGACACCGTCTCTGGACTCAGGCTGCCAGACGAGCTCCAGGCTTCAGTTGAGCCTGCAGGCCGGAGTGTCGGGAACTTCCACAGGTTGAGTTTGGGGGCAAAGGTGGTGGGTTTAATGGTTTTACTTGGGTCTGATGCCGACGTGTGCTCACACAGGAATGGGTAATAAAAGCGTGGGGGGAGTACTGAGCGGTCTGAGTGTGTGTGAGTGTGTGTGAGCTGAGCTGTCGAAGCTAGAAACGGCAAAGGTCCAACTTGTGCTGGATTAGACGATGTTGCAGGAGCACTGAGGCTGGGGTTAAGATAGGAAAAGAGGTCAGATGTCAGAGGGTAACTGACTCCAAGCAGAGAGAGGTTGAGGGGTGGGGCATCAGGGCAGTTAAGGTGCCCAGGTGGTAACGTGGGAGGGTAACAGGGTAATGACTCAGACAGGAGCAAGCGCGTTTTGGAGAGACGGTAGTGGCGCAGCTTTGACTCGACCTCCACTGAGCGTGCTCGTAACAGCTGCTCCTCCAGTGAGAACACATCCGCCATGATGAGCTCAGCCTCCTGCTTGGCCCCAACCTTAGGAGAGGCTTCCGGCTGTTCTGGGCTCTGATTGGCTGCGCTGTTTGTCTCCACTCGAGCCCCTGCGGCCTTTTCCATCTCCATCTCCCGCTCATCGCTTAAGCCGAGGTGCAGGTCGTCTCCTCCTTTCTGCTCCGCGTGCTCCTGCTCCTGGTCTGAACCGCGACTTCCCACAATGCCCTGCTGCATGCGGAGCTGCTCAGATGGGAGCAGGTTGCCTTTTTTATAGGGCCAGTCAGACTCGATGAGGAGTGAGAGAGAGTTCTTGCACAGGCTGTACTTCATGTGATTGTACAGGTGTGATTTCTCCATGCAGGTGAAGGGACACTGGAAGCACTTGTAGTTGTACGGTTTGCCGAAGGGACGCGGGATATAATGCGGCTTCTTCGGCTTCCGCTCTTTATGTTTACAGCCTGAAGATAACTTACACTCCTCCTTCGGCATGGTGGAAGGAGAGAGAGGACCAACCTGCGAGGGCAGATAAAAACAGATTTATAAAACAACTGTATTTAAATACTGTTTTATTTTAATTTTTATAATGAAAGCATGTAAATTTGTTACAGTGGAACTTGAATGATTCTGATTTAGAAGAATAAAATGTTAAATGGTATAATGTGTGTGTGTAATATGAATAATAATATGAAACAACTAAAATAATTTAATGAACCAAACAAAATACCTTATTAAAGGAAGAAACAGTAAAAAGGTTTAAAAATTATTGCAAAAAAGTAAAAAGATGATATTTTTACATACATAAATTAAAGCAGCACATGAACAGATACAAAACAATAACATCTAATGATTTAAAGACAGTAAATGATGTGTAACATAATCCATAAATGTTCATTCAATCAGAAATGCAAACATATTTCATAATATAAAATTTAAGTACTAATTAAATGAAACATTACAAGAACTGGAGAATCAATATTGTGTTTTTTCTCTAGTTGTAATAAATAATTAAATTATGTATCTTAACTTTCTTTAAACCTCAATATTTCATCCTTAGGTTTATAGTAATTTTAAAGTTACAAAACTGAAGAAAAAAGAAAAGAAAACATGATTTATATTTATTTCTCTCGCAACCCGACCTGCAGTAACATCACCGAGACCCACACTGAAGGAGACACCAGTGATAAGAGGCAAGACGGCATAACTGAAGTACATATTACTACATTATAAATTATTCATTATATAAGCTATTGTAAGTAACACATTTAAAAATTAAAGATTTAAAAATCGACTATGATGATGAAATCAAATTGAGAGTTTACATCATAAAGAAGTAACGAAAGAATTTCTGAGACGGAACAACAACGATCCATCAACACAGGCAATCATCTAATGGTATTTAAACTGGTGCACATTTAGTCAAGTGTGTGTGTGTGTGTGTGTGTGTGTGTGTGTGTGTGTGTGTGTGTGTGTGTGTTGCCACTAGCATGTCTCAGGAGACTTTGGTCTGTTCTTTCTCTACCTGCCATCCTTCATTACTTCCAGCACACAGTGTCTCATGTGTGTGTGTGTGTGTGTGTGTGTGTGTGTGTGTGTGTGTGTGTGTGTGTGTCTCAGGGGGCTGCACCTGTTCACTGGCTGCAGGTTTTGGTGCTGTGTTTTTTCTGCAGGACCCTCGAGGTCAGCTACGGGCTCCACATGGTGAGGGGCTGGAGATGTGTGTGTGTGTGTGTGTGTGTGTGTGTGTGTGTGTGTGTGTGTGTGTGTGTGTTGTAATGAGGGATGACTGCCACAGGGCATCATTAGTGTAGGGAAGTGGGTCAGGGCAAACAGTGTTCTTTTAGCCCCTCCTGTAGTGTTCAGGACTCAGTGATGTTCCAACGTTGTCTCTTTAAATTTCAATCATCTCAGTTATTAGCGATATTAGTGACGACTCTGCTGGTGTTTTACATCTTACTTTAGACTTTACTTTAGGCCGTTGAGTTTATGTTAAACTGTGTCAAGAATCTATGAGCTAAGTAAGATGTCTCTAATTTACCACCAGTTACTCTGTTAGGGCTTAAAGATTGAGGTGTCACACTGTTCCATATCCTGATGAGGGTGAACATTGACATTACAACTGTCTTATTCTGTGTGTAACTTTATTATTATTTTATTACCCCTGTAACCACACATCTAAAGTCTGGTGATACAGTAAATAAAAGAGATGAAAGATAAAAAATGAAACACAGATGAAAAAAGATGAAATTGGTAAAATTAGATTTTTTTATTATTTTTAGGATGTTTTAGTGTCGTTGAAAGTGTTTCTTAAGTAGTGTAGAAAGTAAATATACACTAGGGGCCAACAGATCACTCAACTCAAAATTCAGTTCAGATCACATTTTTGAGTAACGGATCAGATAAATTTAAATAGATAGATCGATAGATACAACAAAAACAACAATGATGTTCCATTTATCATTCATAAAAGTTAAAACCCCACCACCATCAACAACAACACTTAAAGTGGAAACATTCAAGATGTCTAATGTTTAAATAAAATATCAAAATCACAAAAAAATCTATTTTTAATGTTTAAATTAAAATGCATTATCTGACAATAAAACCAATTTTTTTTTTTTTTTTTTACATTTTTCAAAATGTGGACGCAGACTGTTTGTTTATATTCAATACTGTAAACAAATAACCTGAAAAGAAAAGTATCTTGAGCAGGTAATACAGAGTTTAGGCTAAATTTAATAAAACACAGTCTGTGCATAAACATTATAGATTCTGGTGTTGGTTTACTTTTTTAAATAATTTTTTAATGCCATGGGTCAGGTTGTCAGGCAGGTGCTAACAGCTAGGCTAGGCAGGATTTTGTCAGTGAGATCTGGCAACCCTGGATCAACTACAGCACATTACAGCACACAGAAGGACAAATATTGGACTGATTGACACTGAATATGATCCATATCAGGCTTCTCAGCTACAAATTAAACTTCTTGAAAGGATCTTATTTCTATCCTGCTTAGCTAGTGTGTATCTAATGTTAGTGAACGTCCCAGTTCCTATTCTTACTTACATTATAGCAGCTATAAACACAACAGTTCCCACAGCAGCCTCTCATTACACTCTCTTAAACACACCATGTCATGTTACTCATGTAAGTAAGATAAATTCCTCTGTCCTGAAGATGTGGGAGGGTTACAGCTTATACTGTTTACTGATACACAGCGCTGCACCAAACACAGAAACGTCACCACATTCCTATATAAGTAATAGAAGCATTTCATCATTTAAAAAAAAATAATTTACTGTGACATCTGAGGGAAATAAAACAGTTTTAGTGATGACTGTGGGTAGCAACATTTTATATGTAATTTATTGTGTTTACCAGTTAAGCACTTTTTAAAAACATTTATAATTAAAAATCATAAAAAATGTAAAATTAGTTTTTAGGAGAGAACTTGACATATAAAAAGGTTTATTATGTTGAACATAGTGGACATATTATTATTATTCAAACTGCTTTAAATCCTGTGGTGTGTGTGTGTGTGTGTGTGTGTGTGTGCGTGTGTGTGTGTGTGTGCGTGTGTGTGTTGCGTGTGTGTGTGTGTGTGTGTGTGTGTGTGTGTGTGTGTGTGTGTGTGTGTGTGTGTGTGTGTGTGTGTGCGTGTGTGTGTGTGTGTGTGTGTGTGCGTGTGTGTGTGTGTGTGCGTGTGTGTGTGTGTGCTTGTGTGTGTGTGTGTGTGTTGCGT
>JAAGKR010013396.1:0-14077 GCA_011419295.1 Clarias macrocephalus
GTGTGTGTGTGTGTGTGTGATGTGTTAGTGTGTGTGTGTGTGTGTGATGTGTGTGTGTGTGTGTGTGTGTGATGTGTTAGTGTGTGTGTGTGTGTGTGTGTGTGATGTGTTAGTGTGTGTGTGTGTGTGTGATGTGTGTGTGTGTGTGTGTGTGTGTGATGTGTTAGTGTGTGTGTGTGTGTGTGTGTGATGTGTTAGTGTGTGTGTGTGTGTTAGTGTGTGTGTGTGATGTGTTAGTGTGTGTGTGTGAGTGTGATGTGTTAGTGTTTGTGTGCGTTTCTTCTGATTCTCTGTCCATTTATGCATGTAAAATTACCAGTGAGCCACTAGGTGGCACCAGTGGTGTGTTTTGTGTCTGTGACTCTCTCACCCACACACACGCGCACACACACAGGGCAGTGTAATGAAAAGAGAGATGTGTTTGTGTCATTCATCTCCATTTTGCTGTTGGATTCCATTTTGTTTCTTTGTATTAATAATAATAATAATAATAATAATAATAATAATAATAATAATGCCCTGGGTCACAGGACCAGTAGGGAGGGAATTGGGGTCCCTGGTTACTGCAGGTGCAGTATAGAGCAGAAAGGAAGGGACGTGTACACGTGAGACACGCGCCTCTGCCGCTGAAGTTGTTTAAATGTTAAACTTTTAGATTTGATGAATATAAATATGTAATAAACTCTCCATTCCCTTGGACGGGGCCGAGACGTGAGTTACAGGAGTAACACTACGGGGATCTTAATGACATAAAAGTCTTGATTGAAAAATTGACTTTAAAGGACACCTGATGGCAGGATTTCACTTCAGCCCAGTGTTGAAATGAAATGGAAAATTAGAATATCACGAAAATGTAAATTGTCTTTGGTAATTGAATAAAAAAGTGAAGCTATCATATATTTTAGAATTATATGAAAAAAAATGTACCTCAGAATATTAGAATATTTCCTAAGATCGATTAGTAAAATTATTGTAAAATGATGTAGAGGACAGAAATGTCAAAATTCTGAAGCATGATGTCCACACACACTTTACTTGGTCGGAGCTCCTTTAGCATGAATTACTGCATCAGTGTGGCGTGGCATGGCCTCGACCAGCTTGTGGTGCTGTTGAGGCGTTAATGAAGACCAGGTCAGGTACGTTGTCTGGCCAATCAAGCCCAGTAGTATCAGGGTCAGTAAAGCGGTTAATGGTGGATTTGGCACTGTGGCCAGGAAATCAGCAAACATCTCCATAAAGATTGTCAGAAGATGGAAGTGCACTAAAATCTCCTGATAGACGCTGTGTTGACTTTGGACTTGATAAAACACAGTGGACTGACACCAGTAGCCCAAAACATCAATGACTGTGGAAACTTCACACTGGACTTCAAGCAGGTTGCAGTCTCCTCTCCTCCTCCAGACTCTGGGAGGTTGATTCCCAAATGAAATGGCAAATGTACTTTCATCTGAGAAAAGGACTTTGGACCACTGAGCAACGGTCCAGGTATTACTGGTCCTTAGCCCAGGTAAGACGGCTCTGACGTCGTCTCTGGTTCAGGAGTGGAATGATAATAGGAATGGAATAGTTCCATGTCCTGAAGACGTCTGTGCATGGTGACTCTCAATGCGACTCCCAATGTCTTCAGCCTCACTCCACTCCTTGTGAAGCTCTCCCAAGGTCTTGAGGTCTTAAGGCGGCGGGCATCCCTGTTGCTTGTGCATTTTTTCCTACCATACTTTTATAACCGTTAATACAGCAGCTTCTGTGGCATACGGTCCTTGTGGAGGGAGTCGATGATCCTTATCTGGACAACTGTCAAGTCTTCACCACGAGTGGACTGAACTAGACCAACTCAGTATATATACTGTATCAATAGTAATAAATGAATATATGAGTTTCACATTTTTAAAAAATATAAAAGAAATAATTGCATTCAATTAAAAAACAGTAATCTTTTGATATGTGCTGTATATGTAAAAGAGTGAAACACAGAGATTTAGTAAATAATTAAAATTTCATCTTTATTACAATCACATGAACACCAGATTTCAGGAAAAGATCTTTTTATAAAGAGAACGCAATCACACAGTTCCTGCAGGGTGTGTGTGGGTGTGGCCAATCTAACGCCACCATTCAGGCAGAAATATAAAACCGTCCTCTGGACCATGGTGTGTTTTCACTCTGCAAGCGTGTGTGTGTGAGTCTGGAGGTGGCCATGGCGCATTACCTCCGCAGCAATGTGTAAAAGTGTTGTGATGAGACTCCCTCTGCTGAAAGAGGAGAGGTGCAGTGCGGGTGTGGGCCACGAGGGCGGCGCTGTAAACACTTCAGGCCATGTCTCAGTGCAGGTTTGGAACTAAAACATCCTGATGTTTATCGAATAAAAGTGAATCAAAAGTTCAGAATTAAATTCACATGTACAGTGAAACTTGAGTCAAATCTTCAAGCAGCCACAAAGAAATAGAAACTTGTTCAACACCACAACTGAAAGCTGGAAGGCCGAGACGTTCCGCCTCCGACCAGGAAATTAATCAACACTCATTTTTTCACTGCAAAATGTTTTCACATGAGAACAACAAAAAACATCAAAGCGTCAGGGTTCGGGTGCCGAGGGGCTACGGCACGACCGACGTCTTCATGTACACGCAGAATTTACAAACAATCATTAGAGAAATCCACCGCGCCCCCTGGAGGTGTGAGCGGGAGAGGTTTTATACACAGTAATAAAAGATCTGACGGCGTCCACTTCCTGTCTTCCTTCCTCTTCATATCACTTTCTGTCCGATCTAATCTTATCATTAGTTCCTTGCTGTCTGATCTGATTGTTATATTAGTAATTTCCTGTCTAGTCAGATCTGATCTCTTCTTAAGTTACTCCCTGTTTGACTTCATCTGATTTCACACTTTTACTTCCTGTCTGATTTGCATGTGTGTGTGTAGGCGATGGTGTTTGGCTTTGTATGCTTATTTTTTCCCAGAGTAAATAACTGGTTTAGTGATCGTCTCAGGTGATGGGCGGGGCCAGATGTAAAATAGCCCCACCCACACTGCTGGAAGACAATCAGAGAAATCTGACATCTTTTTGTGCAAGTGCGTTGGCTTTCAAGAAAGATTTCATCTGATTCATTCTAAAGAAACTTGACACTTTCATTAGCACCAGCGAGATGATAAACCGCTTGTTTTTTTCTAGTGCGTCTCAGAGCCGCCACTTTAACGTGGCTCTAACCAGAGTGTAGCATTTATACATTTAGATTTTTTGTACGTTTGTGGGTGAAAAGATTATCCAACCCCTAACGTGTCTCATCTCCAGCGTACGAAACTCGGCTCTGAGAAAAGCCACTGCTCTACACTACAGCACTGTGAAACACCTATGTACAGTTACCATGGAGACGGGAGGTAGCCTCATGTGGTCAAGGCAGTAAAACACACAGACTGCATATGCAGGCTCATGGGAGATTTACTGAGACAAATCAAAATGCAGAGGTTACGATTGGTTATGTGAGGGGACCAATAAAAATGGAGCAGAGGCGGGATGTGAGGTGACTTGTGTGTGTGTGTGTGTGTGTAAGGTAAAATCCAACAATTAGCTTCATCATCATCATATTTGCAGGTATGAAGGAGAGAACACAAGCATGAGTACACCCTTTGTGGTGTTAGCTTGCACAGACTTTAGCCAAATCTGTTAGCATGCTAATTGTCACTGCACCTGTTAGTGCTTTAATAAACAACTGCTGCAGGATGTTTGCTAGCTGTAGGCTAGGCTTATGCTAGTTTGCTAAAATAGGTTGTCCTCATTATTTAGCCCTTAGCCTCTTTTAATCAATATTTCTAATTTCTTTTTTGGATTTCAGGAATAGTTTGTTAAATAGTTGTAGCCACCTCAGGTAAAAGAGGTTCACTGGTGGTTTCAAGTTTCTTGTAAGCTTTGGGAACTGATGCTGAAGTTCATTTAGCTTGTTAGCTCTGGTGCAGGTAGAGAAAAGTTCAGAGGTTTAAAGTTTAAATGGAATTTCACACACACACACACACACACACACACACACACACACACACACACACACACACACTTCTGAAGTTGGTTAGAGACAAAAAAAGAAAAAGGAACTATAACTTGCTCTCAGAATGCATTCGTGCCCTGAGAGGAGGACGTGTAACTGTGTAAATCTCCCATAATGCCACACTCTGTGTGTGTGTGTGTGTGTGTGTGTGTGTGTGTGTGTGGTTATACAGTGGTGACAGTGAGGAGGGAGTTTGGGATCTGCACATTCTCATCATGCGTCCCAAGTCGTGTCCCGTGAGTCAGCAGCTCCTCTACCGTTGTCCAGTCGTCCAGCAGCTTCCTGTTCCTAAGGCGGCTCAGCTTCCTCTGACTCAGCTCCATTAGCACGCTGTGTCCGCTGCTGTCTCCGCCCACGCTGCTGTTATTGTTAGGCCCGCCCCCACGGAGAGCCTCGCGCTTCTGCCGCTGCTTCTGCAGCACCTGTTCACGGCGTTCTGAGCGGCTCCAGTAGCGCCCCACCCTTCGGATTTCCACGTTTGTCTCATCATCTGTGCTAATGCCACCGCCGCGCTCATCTGCTAGCCGGAGCGCCCGCTCACGCAACAGCTGGTTACGCATCGCTCGCGGGTTTAGCGCCCCTGGCGGAGGTTTGTGTGCTGATGATGTAGTGGTGGTGGTCACGTGACCCTCAAGTGTGCTGTACGGACCATGCCGATTGGTGCTCTTAGGCCAAGTGTCGTTTCCTTCCTGAGACGGCGTGTGACTGAGTGTATGGAACCGTCCTCTTTCTCGCACTCCTGGTGGCTCTTTCTCACATTCCTCTTTTATATCTGTTGGTGGCTCAGTGAAGCTTCTCCCTCTGCTGTCATGGCAATAGGACTGTTGGGGCGGAGCAAAATGGTGGTCGTCAGTAGAGCTGGAGAGACTAGGCTGGCTTATAGCGTGTTTGGGTCGTGTCCGTGACATGTGATGTGCGTGTTGGGCAGGGAGCGTTGCGTGGGTGTGGGGTGGGCCATGTGATGGGAGTGCATCATGGGCGTGGTGTGTGTGTTGGGCAGAGGGAATAGGGTGGCTGTGGGGCGAAGCATGTGAAGGGCAGGAATCATGGGCGTGGTGTGTGAGTTGGGTGGGAAGTGTAGCCTGGGTGTGGGGTGGGGCACGGGTGTGGGGTGAGGCATGTGAGGAAAGGATATCATGGGGGTGGTGTGTCTGTTTGCCAGGAAGTGTAGGGTGGGCGTGGCCATGGTGTGTGCTGTGTGATGTAAGTGTATCGTGGGTGTGACGTGTATCTTGGGCAGGGAGTGTTGTGTAGGCGTGGCCATGTGCCCCATGCGATTCAGATGTACAGTTTATATGGGTGGGGAGCACAGCATGGGTGTGGCCATGGTGTGCACCATGTGAAGCATGTGTATCAGTGGCATGGTGTGTGTGTTGTGTGGGGAGCGTAGTGCGGGTGTGGTCGTGCTGTGGTGCGTGTGACGTTGGGGTACTGTGGGTATGGCGTGTGTTTTGGGTGGGAAGAGTTGCATGATACGAGTGTGCAGGGAGATTGGGGTGTTGGGTAGGATGTGGGATGCTGTTAACATGATGTGCAGCTTGATTAGCACTGTGTGTAGGATGACTAGCATGGTGCATAGAGGGTGCAGGATGATTAGCATGCAGTGTGGTGTAGTTAGCCAGATGTGAATGGTGTGTATGGTGAATAGCTTGGTGTGCAGGGTAGTTAGCATGGTGTGTAGGGTGATTAGCATGATGTGGAATATGATTAGCATGGTTCCTAGGATGGTTAGCATGAGGTGTGAGATTATTAGCATGGCTCATCGGGTGATTAGCATGAAGTGTAAGATGATTAGCATGGTGTGTGTGATAACTAGCATTGCACAGCACATCTGTTTCAGTTTCCTCAGTTAGCTGTTGCTGCAGCGCATGGCTGTAGCGGTTGAGCGTCACGCTGCAGTAATTAGGTGACGTGGGGTGACTCGCCCTCCTGCGTTGTTCCACGTGCACAGGGCGGTGGTGTAGCGTCCTGCTCCTCCTCAGCATCCCTGATGACCCATGCTGTGTCATCACCCTCTGCTGGCCACTGGGAGAACTGCAGGTAGAGAAAATCGCTGCGCTGCTCGAGCTGTGGTGGTTCGGACATGGACGCTCACCATTGTGCAGCTGCGCGGATGAGACCCTGACCATCTGCCGCGGGTGAGTATCCGTGTCCACGCACTCGCCATCGGGCTGTGTTGCGAGTGCCTCAGGGATGGCTTCTAGCTCACGGTGTGCTTTCTGTGCGTCCATGCACAGGTTCTGCAGCTCCCCCTGGTGGTGGAGTCGTGAGTTATACACCCGCATGCGTTTCTCCAGCAGACGCTGAAAGCGCAGGAACTCGGCCGTGCTCACGCTGTAGAAGCCAGAGTCACTCAGCTCCGATGAAATGAATGACTCGGACGAAGGCGATCCTCCTCGTACTCGTGTCCCTCGACCTCCCTGGTGGGCGTGGCACTCCTCTAACCCTTCCTCCGTCTCCACCCCCGAGAGCTCCCCCTGGTGGAAGCTGCCATCTGTCCAGCCTAGGCCGCTGTCCAGCTCGTGATGGAGGGGGAGATATCCCACCGTTTTCTCCAGAACATAGTCCTCATCCTCTGTCTGCAAGCGGAGGCAGAAATTAATAATCATGCTCAGGTTTATTTCATATTTATTGTATATTAAAATTTGATATTTCTATGAATTCAATAAAGGAACAATATTTCTATTGGCAGAATTCCATCAGCTGTAGGGTGGAAGTGACTCCCTCTGAAACACGTCCTCACTGCTCTCGGCTCTGTTTTATCGCCGTGTCTTGATGATTAATGCCATGTGGTTGCTTAGCAACACTCAACATATCTGCATAACATTTGGTGTTTGAGGCAGTGAGAGAGTTTACACTCGGTCCTCATTCTTCTGTTCTTCTCTTTAATCAGTGTTTAATAATTTTTCAGTAATTAACACCTAATGAAGTCTGAATAAAATTACGCTGTTGGATTTACTCCTTATTTCCTTTGTTTTTCCAGACACATACACAAACACACACACACTGACCTGGCTCTGGAAGCTGCTGGGTTCCTCCATGTTGGAGTTGCAGCAGGACAGGAGACAGTTGTGTTTCTGAACAGCTTTAGGAGAGAACTCGGGATCCTGACAAACAGAAACGGGAACGTTTCAAAACACTCTAATGTGGTTATGCTAACTTGTGCTAACATTATGCTAACATGGCTAATTAGGTGAAGAGAAGCTTCAGGAAATCAGCTTGTGGTATTAAAGCGGGGGATGTGAGGATGGGAGAAGCAGGAGGAGGAACAAGGAAGACAACCAGATTTATAGATGGAAATAAAGATGGAGGATAGGACACAGAGAGTGTGTGTGCGCCTGAGAGCCACGTGATCTTTGTTAGTCTTTTTCATGATTCTGATGATATGGATTTTACGGTCAGTCTCACACACACACACACACACACACACACACACTGCACCTACATGGCGTGGAGCTGTTCGCTTGTCCTCGAGGTCCCGCGGAGCGTTGGGGAGATACTCGTATCTGCCTCCGTCTCCATGGTTACCAGGCAGGCTCACATGACTGTAGCAAGGCCTGAAGGAAACACACAAATACACACACATCAGTCAGTGTGAACACATCTTGAACAAATCAACACACACTTCCACACAGCCGTGTGCTCACGTTAGGGCCTGATATACACAGAACCTCTCTACAGCTTAACACTGAGAACTGAAAATGAGAAGCATACACACACACACACACACACGGTCATAAATATTAAAGACTGAGAGAGAGAGAGAGACATGTAGACAGACAGACCGGCGTGGTGATCCGATGCGTCCTCCTCGGTCATGCTGCTCAACACTGCAGTAAGAGTAAAAAGCGCAACACACACTCACTATTGTGTGTCATATGGATGGCTGTATTTTTCTTTGCAGCTGCAGGCTGTGTGTGTGTGTGTGTGTGTGTGTGTGTGTGTGTGTGTGTGTGTGTGTATGCGTTGTCTTTCTCAGCTGCAGTTGCCTTGCATGTTTCTGACCTCGTTTCTGCAGAAGAAAACTCTGTAAATATGACACACTGTTAGCGCGTTAGCCTGCAGCATGAACATTTTATCCTCTTGCACCACACACACACACACACACACACAGAGTTAGCAATACACAGAGTCCAATAATTTCTATCCCTGAGTTAGCTCTGCTCTGGCTCCTCCAAGACTTTACTTGCTGCTCGAGCCTCAAACAGTGGAGACATGAACATGCTTTGATCTTCAATAAATTATTCACAAACATTTAAACATATTTTGAAAAAAAAGTTGTAATTCCATTAGAGTCCATAAGGAGCCATCAACCCCGGAACTTCCGGCTGAGTGACTTTAACTCCATTATTAAAAATATACAGACTGAGACAGAGCTGAGAACCTGGGGTGAGAACATCCAGCTGTGGAGAACATCCAACGCAGGAGAACATCCAGCTGAAGTCAGTGAGCAGGCAAAGAGGGGATCAATCAGAGAACTCTAGAGGAAAACCTGCTCCAGTCTGTCAGAGTCCTAAGGCTGGGGGTGGAGCTTCACCTTCCAACAGGACAAGAGCCATGGGCGTTCCTCCAAAGCATCTACAGCCATAACCTGAAGGTTTGAACATGCGAAACTCCAGACCTTGATCTGACTGAGCATCTGTCACAATAGGCTCAACACTCTCTTTAAGACTAACAGCACCAGCAGCAACATTGCCACTACTACCACCACCACTACCAAAAATAACACCAGTATTACCACCAACAGCAACAACACCACGAACATTAACACCACCACTCTCACTGCTCTCCATCCAGTCTGTCCCCAATAGTCATGTGACTGTGCAGCAATAGACGGAGGTGGTTATTGCCCCGGGGGTTATTCCTCCACCCTGTTCAACCCTATTGAGTGAAAAAAACAATAATGAGAGGGCGGGCTGTGAGGCCCCGCCCCTGACTCCTGCTGTGTTGAGAAAGTGAGTATATCTGTAAATCATCTCACTCCTCCACACACACTCCTGCTTCTCTTCACACTTCCTGTCTGAGCCCACAGACTGGCAGCTCGCCGCTCATTAAAATTAGACCCTCATTTATTAAAAGCTGTGAGTTTGTATCTGACGCCACGTCTGTGCAGCGGAACACAGCGTCCAATCACATTAGTGCAAAACGGTCACTGGGACGTGTTTCACAGACGTAACACACACACCTGTCTGAGGTGGCGCTGTCCCACGGTCGCTCTGTGTGTGTGCTGCTGTCTGATGATCTATGATACTGTAAGCTCCGCCCCCGTCGCCCTTCTATTTGCACTGTGATTGGCTGCTCGTAACTGGTCAGGATTCGTAAAGCCTCATGGTTCCGTATGTACCTCAGATCCTGTGCACTCACCTGGAACACACACATTTTCATGAGTTCAGATGATCAGACAAGTAAATACAACCACAAGGTTATATATATATTTTTCATATTTCTCAGGATCCAGATTTCATTTTAATACCATAAGGGTGCTTTTCCCCCAAAGTACTGGGTATTCACCCCACCTATAATATTTGTTCTTAGCTGAATTTATGAAATATGCTAATTTTAGCATTTTAACTATAAACATGTTAATTGGCACCTCAAATAACAGGCTGCTACAGCTCTGAGTTATGACGCTTAGATTTTTAGAGACTCTTCAGTGCGGTTCAGAATACAACCTCACACACACACACACACACACACACACACACACACACATTATTATATATAGGAGTGTGTGTGTGTGTGTGTGGCTATGGCCAGTTTCTAGGCATTACTAAACCAATACACACACACATACACACACCTACAGAAATTTAATTATTTATAGAAGTAAACTTATTATATTTGTGAATGACATGTAACAGACTAAATATACTCAATTCAGGTGTGTGTATGTGTATGTAGGTTGAAGCAATATCTGCAGTCATACACACACACACACATAAGCAAGGATTCTTCTTGCATTACCTACCACATCGTGACCACAGAAACAATCCACATCTTTAAACACACACACACACACACACACACACACACACACACACACACACACACAGTGGACACTCACCCCCATTGTTCCGTCGCTCATCCACGGCCCTGACAGCCGACAGCCCATTGCCAAGGCAACGGATCAGCACAGTCACTAAGTACCAGCGGAGAGATGCAGAGAAAATTCTTCGCTGACACACTCATACACACACACTCACGCACACATTCATCCACTCATCCACACACACACACACACACACACACACACACAAACACACACAGGAGAGAAAGAGAGGACGATGCTCAATGAGATGCAGATGCTGAAGAAGAACAGAGAGAGAGAGAGAGAGAGGTGGATGAGATGTGAGCCTCCTTCTCCTTCCCTCCCTCTGAATCTGTCTCTCCCCTGCTGCCAGTCACTGGACATAGCCACACCCCTTTCTGTCTTCCTGCCCATCAGCTGATGATGTCACAAGCCCCACCCTCATGGAGCTGCTCTCCTCAAAGTATAGTAACCATTGCTGGAGCGTAAAATCCCGCCCTCAGTTAAAGTCTGTGCTCTGATTGGTCGGTGAGGATGTCTGTGGGTTTACAGGGAGCTGTGATTGGACAGCAAGGCTCAGGCATCAGACACAGAAGATATGAATTACTACATCAGGTCATTTAATTCAATTAAATTTTGATTCAATTTGCTTTTTAGATTAGAGCTTCATTCTCATCTCAGCATTTGCTTTAGTTTAGAGTAGAGAGGACACGAAGGCCTGCTTGGAGCATGTGGTGCAACACAGACAGAGACACGGGGACTTTAGGGGGAAATGGGGAAGAAATTATGATTAAAGGTGCAGAAAGACACTGTGGTCAGGATGCTGTCACAGTGTTGCTGCCGTAGAGGATTGTGAGGATGGGCATGGAAACCTGCACCTTCTTCTGCTGTCTGGTGGCCAGGGTACTGGAGTTGAAGGTCCAGAAGAAGTTCTCTGCAGGGTGAAATCCAAAAAGATTTGTGCTCTGCACTCACTCCACCCTTGGCACCCTTGATGCTGAGTGGGGTGTGGCCAGCTTTGGACCTTCTGAAGTTTACCCAACATTGATGTTGTCCTTGTACCAGTTTGTCATCTGTCGCATCTCCTCTCTATATGACATCATTGTTGTTGTTCATGAGCTCCACTTTGCTGGAGTCATCAGAGAACTTGACAACATGGTTCACAGTGGAGCTGGAGGTGCTCTTGTGGGTCGTCAGTGTAGACAGTCCCTTTTAGTTATGATGTCATAGTTAGTCCTGCCGGAGTCCCTGCTTGCACTCTGCACTAAATATACATTCACCTTATACACTTTGTGACTGGGGACGGTTCCACTTCACCATGAAAACGGTCCTGTCCTGCAGACTGATGCAGACAGCTGTTCTCTGAGGACTTGTGACTGCCATCACTCGATAGTTCAGGACTGGAGTTTCCTACAGTCTACCCGAGCCTCCAATAACTTAAACACGTCTCCTGTTATACTGAACTTCCAGCCTCCTAACACACAGTATGACTGCAGATCAATCCCTGCTATCCGTTATCACCCAGATGAGTCCGGTTCCTCTCACGGTTTCTTCCTACTGCCATCTCAGGGAGTTTTTCCCTCAGCACTGTCGCTCTCGACTTGTTCGTCAGGGACCATCTTATGTGGTGTAGCATCTCCTCTACTTTTCAAAACAGGTTGAAGATGTCTGGGCATTGAGGTTATGAGTTTCTGGAGTTTTGATGTTGGAATTTGGTCCCATTCTTGCCTGATATAGGTATCCAGCTGCTCAAGTGGTCGTTTTTGACGAATTATTTGTTTAATGATGCGCCAGATGTTCTCTATAGGTGAAAGCTCTGAATTGCAGGCCAATTCAGCACTCAGACTCTTCTACTATTAAGCCATGCTGTTGTAATAGTGCAGTATGTGGTTTTGCATCATCGTGCTGAAATACATGAGGCCTTCCCTAAAATAGACGTCATCTTTTTTTTTTTTTAAAGAATGTATTTATTGATTTTTAAGCATTTTACAAACAAGTACAAACATCAAACAGAAGGGGGGGGGGAGAAGGAAAAAAAAAACTATTATAGCTCACCACTTACCACCTCATTAATTAAATTTAAAATAGACGTCATCTAAAACCCTTATATACCTTTCAGCATTCATAGTGCCTTCTAAAACATGTCCTCTGCCCCCCCATACAATCAAAGATGCTGGCTTTTAAAGTAAATTCTGATTTGGTTGGTAGGTCACGGTGGTAGGTCTCCCTCCTCTTTAGCCAAGAGGACACGGCGACTATGATTTCCAACAAGAACGTAAAATTTGGACCCGTTTCACCAGGAAACACTTTTTCACTTTCAAACAGTCTGTTTTAAATGAGTCTTGGCCAACAGGACATGACATCGCTTCTATACCGCGGATTGTGTCTACTGACAGTGGTTTCTGGAAGTATTCCTGGGCCCATTTAATAATGTCAACGACACAATCATGCCGATGAGTGCTCCAGTGTTGCCTGATGGCCCAAAGACAACAGGCATCCAAGAAAGGTCTTCAGCCTTGTCCCTTAGGCACAGAGATTTCTCCAGTTTCTCTGAATCTTTTGATGATGTTATGGACTGTACATGATGAGATTTGCAAAGTCTTTGCAAGTTGTCATTGAATGTTGTTGTTAAATAAATACTTTTTAAGCACATCCAATCTTTCACAGATTGGACAGCCTCTGCCCATCTTTACTTCTGAGAGACTCAACCTCTCTAAGACATCCCTTTTTTTTTATAGCTAATCATGTTACAGACCTGATGCTAGATGATCTCCCAGCTGAAGCTTTTTTTACATTGCTTGCTTTTTCAGCCCTTTGTTGTCTTAATTTTTCTGAGACCTGTAGCAGGCATCAAATTTAAAATGAGCTCATTTAAAGGATAAAAGTGTAAAAAAAAAAAAAAAATCTGCTCATGTGATTTTGTGATTTGAAAGGCTTTTAGTTTTCATTTTATTCAAATGTAAAAAAAGAAATGTCGCTGAAACTTTCCTTGGAATTCGCGTTGTCGGTTCTGTGTGGAGGGAGTTCGGATCAGGACTGGAGGAGTTCATGGAGATAGGGGCAAGTGTGAGCTCTGATACACGGAAATTCTTCAGCACTGTTCTGATGGTGGTGAAGCTCTGTGGGATGACAGCCAGGGTCAGGTACATCTTGAAACTGTCCATCAGAGCATGAGCCTGGAAATGCTCGGACTCGGAATGCTTTTCAATTCAATTCAAATTCAGAAATACTTTATTTATCCCCAGTGGGCAATTTAAGGCTTTGAGAACTTGTAGGACTGTGTGTGTCCACCCTGAGGAGAGCACCTGGTCATCTGACTGTGTGTTTGGGTGAAGTTCCACCTCAAATCTGGCAGAGAAGGTGTTGAGTGTGTCTGGTGGAGACACATTGGTGTAGCAGACACGTAGTGATGTCCTGTAGTTCCCGCTGGTCTGGAGCCCCTCCACTTCTGCCGTGTGTCGTTTGGAGAGGTGCAGTGGTTATGATGATGGGACAGGCTGTGTCCTGTTGCTCTGAGTGGACCTGATGTGATCTCTCTCTCTCTCTCTCTCTCTCTTCTTGTTCATCATCCTTCTTGCGCTCTCCCACTTCTACAGATTATCTGTGTATCTCTTGCTCTTTTTTCTATTTAATTCCTTACATTCTGTGTGTGTGTGTGTGTTTGTGTGTGTGTGTGTGTTTGTGTGTGTGTGTGTGTGTCAGTTACTTGTCCCTCTCAGGGATTGTCTTTCTCCAGTCAATCTGTCATCATGCTGTCAGAGAAGCAAAGACGTGCAAATAATAAGATAAAACACACATTCAAGCACACACACACACACACACACACACACACACACACACACACACACACACACACACAAAGCTGTAGATTAAAAAAACGTGTTGTTTTAAAAACACATAAATTAATAATACCCTGTAACTAACTCTGAGTGAATGATTATTAATGATATATTATTACTCTGTGTGTGTGTGTGTGTGTGTGTGTGTGTGTGTGTGTGTGTGTGTGTGT
>JAAGKR010013397.1:0-14076 GCA_011419295.1 Clarias macrocephalus
TCCCTCTCCATCACCCCCTCCCTCCCCCTCTCTGTCTCTCTCCCCCCCCACTCCCTCACCCCCCCTCCTCTCTCTCTATTTTATGTGTATTTATATTTCAAAGTGCTTGAATGTTTGAAACCTAGACTACATTCACATTATGTAGCTCAGTTTTGCTCAGAACTCACATTGCTCAGTTCTCAGATGGTGACAGTTCATACTCATAATTACACCTGACTCTGTGAAAGTGGGCGTGTCTGTCTTCTGAAGCACATCACTACCTCTTCGCTCACAAAAACATGTCATGAGTTTGTGCGAGTGTTCGTTTATTTCAGACAACGGATGCGATTTTAGCAAAACTCTTCTGGGGTTTTTCTCTGCAGGACGGCGAGCAGATAGTCGGCCGTGTGTGTTGAGGTCCAGAAGAAGGAAGAACGCCAGACGACTCGCTCTAAGCTGTGTTATCAGCTGTTGCTAGCTCTGCTTAAGAAATCCCTGCGCTGCCGGTTCTGACGGGTGACGTCGCGCTCTACGCACGTGTAGACGCCAAATCAGATCTGTCTGGGGTTAAAAATTGGAATTGAGTCACTTCAGACTGGTAGTGTGAGAACAGCCTGAGCCTGAGCTTCTTGCTCTCCTCTTACTGATTTATACCACAGCACCGGGTCCCGATTATGATTTGGGGTTGATTCATTTTCTTTAACCTATTGACCGCTCCAAGGTGACTCGTAAGGGAAAGGTTTTTGCGAGAGAGCGCTGCCGCCGTGCACCTCCAGGGTCCGGACTCGATTCCCGGCCAGGGTCAATTCCCGTCTCGTGTGTGTGGAGTTTGTATGTTCTCGCTGTTCTTGGTGGGTTTCCTCTGGGTTCTCTGGTTTCCTCTCGCGGTCCAAAGACATGTAGGTTAGACTAATTGGTCCCAAATTGCCCGTAGTGTGTGAATGAGTGTGTGTGTGTGTGTGTGTGTGTGTGTGTGTGTGTGTGTGTGTGTGTGTGTGTGCGCCCTCTGATGGTTTGGCGCCCTGTCCAGGGTATACACTGAATACAGGAAAAGTGGTACAGTCGATGAGTGAGTGAGTGAGTGAGATATACTGTATATAAGCACTTTTATCTACAGACAACATCACAAAATCGCCTCTACAGGAATCTGAATATGGCATTAGGTGTAGATCCCTTTAGGCAAGCCAGAGGCGACACGGACAAGAAAAAAACACCCTGAGACAAGACGAGGAGGAGAGTTAGAGAAGAAGCAGACTCAGAAGGAAGCCGCGCTCTCAGTTATGCCTCACTGTGCAGAAGCACAGATACAGAGGGTCTGTATGGCAGTGCTGGGATCCTGGGATCATCCTGTACATCATGACTGACCAGCCAGTGCCTTTAGAAATGAGGATGTGTCAGGAAAGCTCGTGTAAATTATTTAAAGCGATGTTTCTGCTGATGTCAGGATTCAGGCCGGAATCACTGCTGCAGGCGTTTATAAGCAATAACCTGATCTCCGTCAGCACCTTGAGTCCCTGGTCAATACCATATACTTTGAACTGAAATAGAAGTCATTTCCTAGGATGGACTCTCTCTCTCTCTCTCTCTCTCTCACACACACACACACACACACACACACACACACACACACACACCTCATTAGACTCTTTGTTCACTTTCGCCTCCACGGTTACAAAGAGTTTGCAAAGTACATTTGAAGTAAATTGATTTATTGTTAATTAGGAACAGATCAGAGTCACATTGGGGTAAAAAACTGGAATTGAGTCACTCCAGCCTGGCAATGTGAACGCAGCCTAATAGACATAATAAACTGATGTTAGACCTACTGTCTTATGCAAAAGTTTAGGCACCCCATGATATGAGATTTTGGTGATTTTTTTTTACTTGAAAAGACGTTAACACAGTCTCTCTTGGAAATGGAAAAAATTCACAATATTTTCAGCAACCACTGGTGCATAGTTACTTCTTATGCCATAAATTGAACAATGATAAAAAAATACAAACATTATTGTGGCACTGTGTAAAATTTTGAGCACCCTAAGAGTTTTAGAAGAGTTTAACTTTTGCAGAAGACTGTATACGCTGATCAGCCAGAACATTATGACCACCTGCCTTATATTGGGGAGGTCTCCCCTTTTCACCACAGGGTAACAGTGATGTGTGTTCAGACCCGTTTCCTTCAGAACCTGCGTTAACCTTTCCGTCAGGTTAAGCTACAGTAGCTCTTCTATTGGATCGGATTGCACGGGCCCAGCCCTCGCTCCCCATGTGCATCAGTGTCCCTGTCGCCGGGACAACGGGTCTCCTTCCTCGCATCACTTTTGGTATATCCTGACCCCTGCAGAACAAGAACATTCCGTTTGGAGTCTGATAAAAGCACTAGTGTAGATCAGATTGTGATGGAAAGGAGTCAGAACACACAGGACACACGGTGCGTCTCTGCTCTGAGCGGCCGAATCGTTATTAGGCAGGTGGTCATAATGTTATGGCTGATAGTTGAATTGAATGTATACATTTTGTTTAACTTTAATCAAGTTAAAATATCTTCCATTTACATTAATAAATAGGTGATGACTGTCCTTGATAACATTCCTGGGAAATCCCATTCGCTTGACTTTCCGCTGACACACAGGTTTTGAGCGTCTCCCAGACGTACGCGTGACCCAGCCGGCGCTCGGTTCGTTCGCTCGTATGCCGATAATGCTTCTTATGCAGAGACTAATTTTTTGCCAAATTTAAGTTCTTAATGCGGACATTTTCGAGGCGGGGCGTTCCCATGCTACGGTCCACTGCATTTAGTGCTTCTGTTTTTTTCCTACATTTCAGTACCTGAATATATTTAGTTTTTGTTGAATTTGGTTTTCATCTGGAGTTTACAGTTGCGGTATTTAGTGTAGACGTGTTATTCACAGTGCATTAATGACCTGCACATCCAGCCCAGTCTTTGTGTGAATTATTTCCCAGAGTAACTGTGAACTCTCGGTGAATAAACAGACTTTTTTTCTCTTTTCCTTCTCACGGTGAGTCAGTCTGACTGCAGGACCTTCAGCGAGTGACAGCCGCAGGAAATGAAACGTCTCCTCACATCCGCCTGTGCAGAGAGACAGGCAGTGCTGTTTACACACACCGTTACATCATTAGATCACAAAACACTATACATGGATATAAGAATAAAACCCTGTGCATATTAGAAACATTCTCTCCTTTCTGTCTCGCACCTTTCTGAGGTCACACGAGCGTGAAATCATCAAAAAACCAACTGGAGCAGAGAATCTTAATCCAATTTCTGGTTCTGATTCAGCAGCAGCTTGTTATCCATTACTGATAGACAGGAGGCCTGTCTGTAACATTTTACACACACACACACACACACACACACACACACACACACACACACACACACACACATGCTACAGTATGAAGTTTAGGAATGTATTTTTAGCTTTGTATCGTGCATGCCGTGTCTCAGGCTGGAGTAACTGCAGGACTTAACTGAGGATGCTGCTAGGTTCATTTTAGAGATTAGGATTTTATATAAAAAAAAAAAAAATATATATATATATATATATATATATATATATATATAATTTTAACAATTTTTTAGCATAAAAGCTATTTCTTTATCATAACTTTATAATATAAAAAATTTATTAAAATATGAATAATTGAAAATGAAAATGTATATACAGTGGAACCTCGGATTGCGAGTAACGCGGTTTACGAGTGTTCTGCAAGACGAGCAAAGATTTTAAATAAATTTTGACTTGAAAAACCGGACAAGTCTTGGTTTACGAGTGCCAAGTATTATGTATCAGGCATGCCGTTCTCGTTTTGACATCGAGCGTCACAGGATCACAACTGAGCCAATGATTTTTCTCTCTCTTCGTCTCCCCTGCTGGGTCTTAGTGCTCGTCTCTTACTGGTATAATCAACGTCTCCCTCCCTGTTTCAGCGTGTATCCTATTTGTGTGTGTGTGCGCGTGTAATTTGACTAAAAAAAATTTATCCCCTTTTCTTGTCCTGTGAAGGAATTATGTGTTATGTTAGAGATAAAGCCAGAGAGATGTCCAGGCTGGATGAAACAGATTACGATTGAATGACAGATATGACTTGACCTTCTGGAAGCCCCGCCCCTTTCTCACATCAATTTTGTGCTCTAATGATTTCTTTTTTTTCTCTTGAACAATGCAGTTAAATACTTCAGACTAACACACACACACACACACACACACACACACACACACACACACACACACACACAAGTTGTGAAACTTTAAAACATTTGGAAGTTTATTTCCCAGATTTATTGTAATCAGGACTTTTATTGTTCTAGGACTCTGCGGTTGTTTATTTTTTAGTGGATGAGTTTTATTGAAGCTGAGTCTTTGATGCTGTGCTGTAAATGAGATCCAGGCTTCCAGCGCGTCGTTCGGTCGTATCCGCTCAGACGTACAGTACAGTATGGTCCCGCTCGTTATCCAGAGCCTCTTCACAGCCTCGTAACAATCATAAAGGAATTTACAGAGTCAACTGTGGAGTATTACGTATCATCGTCTGCTTTCTTACAACGGTGAAATCCTGAGCAGAGCGAAAACAGGCCTGGAAGTAGCTGTGAGGCGGAGACGCTCGGCGCGGGACGCACGGCGCGGGACGCTCGGCGCGTGTCATGTACACTGCTCATGCAAACTCTGGACTGAAATATCACAAAAGTTCATGTTTGCTTTTTATTTTGTTGATTTTTTTCTCACTCACTCACTCACACACTCATCGCTCGTACCGCTTCATCGCGCATGCAGGCTCCCAGGGTACCGGTCTCTGCTCCTTCCTGTAAAGTCCTCCGAGCTCTCAGTGTGACGGGGGTAACACTCAGCATGTGCCATTTTCTTGGAGATTCTTGGTCTAATCCGGCAGCGCTACAGTCTGATGATGAAAGATTACGTGGGATAAATGAGAAGCTGCTGGATAATGAATTGTGTGTCCTTGATGTTCAGGTCTGAGGCTGAAGAAACAGGATTAGCACCTTCAATCAGAGCGTTTCATTCAGAAAACATCGATTGTGACTGAATTAACACTGGCTTTGCAGCACTTTGAGCTTGTGATTGAATTCTCCCTGGGATGTGGATTAGCCAAGCCCGTGTGCTTGTGGACGCACTGTACCTGTAGTGTCTGAGGATATTAAAATCCTCATTCATAAATCCTCAGTGTATTGTCTGTGATAAAGTATCTGCACCTCAATTCCGCGGCTCTTGTATGGGAATATATTTGGTTTCTTCTCCCCCGTGCCCAGATGTTTCCTCTGGATCCTGAGAAGACTGCAGGGCTCGTGATACCGTGTCCCGGAGACGGAGTGTACGCTCGCTCGCTCGCTCTCTCTCTCTCTAACTGTGTTTGGGAAGTTTGGGAACCTCTCTGAGTCCGATCATTTCTGAAGAACCTCTTAATCTAAAATGAACCAACAAACATCAGCATTTAACTTTAGTCGTATAATGTAAAACAAGACTTGTGAGCATTGCATCTTCTACTGCAGACCTTTTTGAAATCAGCTTAAATGTCTTTGACAGCCAGTACTCACAGACTTCTCTCTCGTTTGTACTTTAGACGGCTCTCTTCTGTCCTGTTCTGGAGGTTTTTTTTGACAGGGAGTCCATCAGTGTGGAGCGCGCGGCTGGGCGCCGTAGTGGCTCAGTGTGTTCCGGCTCTGAGGTACTCATCGATAGGTCGCTAGTTCAAGCCCCAGCTCCACCACTGTTGGGCCCTTGATTAAAGCCCTTAAACCCTGCCTGCTCCAGGGGCAGCGTGTCATGAAGAACTCTGACCCTGCGCGCCGACGCCAGCTGGGCCGTGTAAAGAATAAAGATCTTCATGTGCAGTAATGTGTAGATGTGTCTAACCGCAGAGTTTATATTTATATCAATCAAATTCATCTCCTTGCTTCTTCCATCGTTACTCTTTTTCCTTTTAATTACGTCTAGTAAAGAAAATGACGGGACAGTAGTGAAAGGACACACGGTGATGTCTATAACCAGCTGAATCACGTATATATCAGATACACACACCATCATTTTATTATAGCAGACTCCTGTTTGTGGTGCTAATAACTGTAAAGAATAATATCGTCTGTGGTTTTATACACTTGAACACAGTCGAAACCTCACACTCTGATTAGTATAGCGTGTTGGAGATCAGTCCGTGTATTAACAGAGTGAGTGGGAAGTGAAACCCAGCGGATCGTCGTCACCGAGTGCTCCAGTTTTACAGACTTGTAATTATAACTAATAATTAATGGCACCTTTCAGCAGGAATATGCAGTAATAACAAATAACAAAGGTTTCCCCAAAACCTTTAATTAAATATGTCTGAATAATCCCAACATGGAAATTACAGTGTGGTTAAGCTCTTAGAATGACGAACTCCTCCACATTTCCACTGAAGCCGTTAACGTAGGCCTGCTCTCGGTTCGCCCTTTAATTCAGCACGCAGCATGTCCGTGCGACACACTCCGTAAAGAGTCTCACACACCCGGGAGTGCCGTTACAGGGAAATCAGTTTATAGCTCTGTGTAATGCTGTAGAACGTCCAGGAGGCGCGCTGGTGTCGTATGAATAATTACGCCTCTGTTACAGCCGTTTATTATTACGCTTTAATTATTTTGAACAGACGAACACAGATTTTTTTTTTTTAAACACTAAATAGTTTTCACGGTCTTTAGTGTTCTGTTATGCCAGCCTGCTCGCCCTCTCCTGAGCTGCTACACTCGCTGTAACGCTGCTTTTATTGGTCTTTAGTGTGACTTTCATTTCAGCCGTAATGACCTGCATGTCTGCGGCGACGGCTATTCCAAGTGAATGATAATTGCTCAGAGCCACTTTTCTCTTGGATTTCATTTCCATCACAGTGGCTGTACATCGATAATTGTCTGAAAAATATTCCCCTTCCCAGAAATGTAAGTGCTGAACGTCTCCTAACGTACGCATGAATTATGATGTACGTGTAGTAAGTGGTGTATTTATTAAATAGGTGTTTGTGATCTTCTGACTCAAGTGAAGTTATCAGGAAATGCTGATGATATACAGAATAAATAGATTTGTGCTGTCAAGATATTAAAAAGCACAGTCTGGGATTAATCACAATTTAAAAAATCTCCAGATTTACTTCTGTTATAAACGTGCAATGTTGAAATAAAGAAGTGGGTGACAAACCGGTTAGAGGAAACACATTATAGAGTTTTATAATATCATAAACAGTTAAATTTAACAAATGTAAAATTAAAATCTCTCATATGTGACCAGAACTGCAACCCACCGATGAAATACAACAACCCGGAGCTTTAGCCACCTGAGCCACCACTCGCACGTCTCACGTCTAATGTATTATCGTGGAAATAGCGCCCCCTGAAGGTCGCTCGAGCACACGGAGCTTTTTATAATGAAACTGGCCATTCAGCACCTGGTGATGTTTCCTCAGTCATCTTATTATCCGCGTTAAACATGTCATTATTACACACAGCCGGGTAACCGCAGGGCCATTATGGGGAGCCATTAGGGTCAAACTTGATCACATTATTAATTTCCATAGAAATTAGTAAGTAGTGCTCTGTTTACAATTAAACAGATTAACCACACGTGTTAATGCATCAATATTGACAGCCCTAAAATAAATAAAAGCAATGTTTTATTTTGTAGATAAATTGCCTCAACTTACAACTAGTTGTTACTGTTGCTATTCCAGTTTCTTCCACTAGGGGTCAGCAGAGCAGATCAGCTGATTTGCTGCATGTGCTTTACACCGGATGCACTTCTGATACCAGGCTAACCAGGCATTTCTGATCAATTTCAGGCTACGTCTGATAAATCACAACGTGGTATGTGTGTGCTATTGAAAACGTTAATGTTAAAAGTCAACAATAAAACCGATGATACCAAGTAAATACATTTATGGGCGGAGTTCACACACTGCCTCACTGGTTTTATTTCCTGGACTCTGGCTCTAACTACAGGCGTGTATATGACAGAAACCGTGACAGTGGTGCCTCCCTTGTGGCTGAAACATGTACTGCAGTCATAAATCCCAGCAATGTGATAAACCGTAACTATCCAAAAATGCCCTACACACACATAAGGGTTCTTTTCCCCTTTCTGAAACTAGGTGTCGTTACATCCATTATAATCATTGTTAGATGCCGTGTCTCAGACTGTTGAAGTCATAATGTAGGGCAGGATGAAGGTAACGTGTCTGACCTTTGCCCTTTGCATTTTGTTTGTTTCTGTCTGCTCAGATATAGACGAGTGTTCCACACAGATGCACTACTGTCAGGCCAACACGGTGTGTGTTAATTTACCCGGAGGACATCGATGTGATTGCCTTCCAGGATTCTCCAGAGTGGACGACTTCTCCTGCACAGGTAGGACTCACACACACACACACACACACACACACACACACACACACAAAGAGAACATTACAGCAGTTGTATTCTGCTCCACACGCACAGCTAAATTCAGCCCATTAAGCCTTTTGGGTGTTTATATTTTATTTAATGTAGGAAATGACTAAAATGGAGTGAAAATGAGATAAGTGTAACCGAGTCTCACTCGGAGGTGAGATTTTTTTAGAGATGCCGTGGCTTTGTTGCTGCACTGGATTTAATCTCTCTGCCACCACTGTTCTCAGTCCTGACTTTTTAAAAAGAAGAAAAAGTTGAAGAAGAAGAGAAAGTCGAAGAAGTATTTAGTAATAAAGGGGCCAATCACAGTGCTCGGGGTGTAATTTCAGGAAATCACCGTTTCGCCGTAACTGATTGCTCTCTGTTTATCTTCACGCAACTCATTACGTTTTTTATCAAAACTGTAATTTTGCAAACCAGCCATTCTGATTGCTCAAGTGCTGTTGTCACAATACTGTTCGATGGAAAGATATCGGGGAGAGAAAGTTCATGCATTCACTTTGTTGCGATTACACGATGCAGTGGCGTGCTTCATGCGCCGCTCCTCTCCGGTCTTCTGTATCAGGATGGAGAGACTAATCGTGCCGGATCTGTTCCTGTAGCTTTGTTACAGGAACAGATCCGGCACGATTAGTCTCTCCATCCTGCTTGTAGATGCTTGTAGAGGAATTTTGCGGAGGAACCCGAGCGCCCGTGTCATGGATCATCACTGTCTGTAAATCAGAGCACGAGTTCAGGTCCGGAGACGGAGAGGGTCGGTGCAGTGTGTCTCCTTCACTCACGTTGGTGTTTTATCCACCATTCAGCCAGAATGACCAGGATCTGGGCTGCTCTGGTTCTCTGCTGTATATAAAAGTCCATCAAATAACAAATACAGGATTTTTTCCTTGTTTGACATTTGACTTTTTTTTTAACTCACCCTCAGTAATATCTGAATGTCTGAAGCTCAGATCCCTGTGCTTAGTTGTGTTAATCATTGTACTGTTAATTTCTAATGAGAAGAGCCTGTCCGTTAGTACAGAGACTCCGAAATGTTACCTGAGCCTTTCAGCATGCCGTGTAATAAAGCAGTGCTCCTGCAGCTCTAGTCCATGCTAAGCTGAATGTCACCTTGACTAATTATTCCTGAGCTTTTGTCAGAGCCCTTCATTCCCCCCTCTACAATAATACTTAAGCTGCCAAGGGCAAAGAAGTGAGTGTAAGTCATAAAGAGAGGATCATCTTTAGCAGTGTCTCCCTGAGGTTAGCTGACACTGACAGAGCCGCTGTTACTGAGAGATTCACCAGCTCTTATATAAACCGGAGAATTGCATGTTTTATTATCTTACAGTTAGTTCCGACCGAGTAATCTGATTGGACGAGAGGCCTTCCAAGGATGTTGGTAATAGACATGAACAGCACCGCGACGTTTAACTGTTTGCATCACTTGGCGTCACAGACACGCCGTCTCTGCAGTAATCACGTCTACAGCAAGTCTCCCTAATCGCGTCTGAACCGTCCGTGTCGTTCTGTTCACGGCTAACACCAGCTACAAAGCTAACTAGCGTCTAACCCGAGGCTGAATCCCAAATCCCTCTCTAGCCCCTGATCAAGGGCACTACTTGGTGTGTGGAACAGGGGGTGTATGTACACCCTACATAGTGCACTGGCTTTCCATTTAACACTATTTGGGATTCGACCCCAGAACCCAGATGTTAACGGAGCTGATATTGTAATAAGTGTAATAAGTGTAAATATTCAGTACATCTGGTGAGTTTCTCAGGACTGAAGACCTCCTCCATGAAAGTAGTTTAAAATTTTTACTGGTACTAATGTATAATACTATGTATAGTGCAGATTAGAGTTTAAAACTACTTTAACCCCTGTTAATTACACTAATAACTGTCACCCGCCAGCTCTGTCAGCCAGGATGTGTGTGGGCGGAGCAAAATAACTGGTTAAATAAAAAAATCTGTTGATAATAAATGATGTTCATGGAACTGTTGTATAAAATTGACATCGCACTTGAGGTTGTGCTGTTGTAGTGAATATCAGCACAACCACAGTATAACTCATGGTGGAGTTGAAATGCCATTCCACCTTCACTAGTCATATCTGTGTAAGACTTTGATTATTGAGTATATTATATGTGTCCTAACACAGTGACACAGTTGTGAGGGCTCCGTTCTTGCACCTCCTTGGTCAAGGGCTTTATTCTGGTCTGTGTGCTGGAGTTTGCATGTTCTCCCTGTGCTTGGTGGTTTCCTCCCACGGTCCATGACATGTAGATTAGGCTAATTGGTGTTTCCTAATTGCTCGTAGTGTGTGTGTGTGTGTGTGTGTGTGTGTGTGTGTGTGTGTGTGTGTGTGTGTGTGTGTGCCATACGATGGATACTCTCCTGACCCTGTACAGGATAAGAGCTATGGAGAATGAGTGATGAGGTTGGACACTCCATCATCCCTTGACTGGTGATAGGCTTTGGCACCCCCACTGCACTGCTTTTTCTGAAGGACAGGACGTGTAAGGTGATCTTGGGTAAATGCTCAGCAGGGAAATCAGAGAAGTGAGAAGGTTGAGTGAGTGTGTTGTTCTTCATGGGGTTGTGAGTAGCAGCTTGGAGACTTTTGGAGGGGTTGAGGATGGCTGAAACGCCAACACACAAACAGTTTTATTAACAAGACATTTTGGAAATACAGTGTCATCAATTTCTTTCTGTTTATTTCAGCGCCTGAGAAGTTACACTTACTGTTAGCTCTTCAGCTAGTTGGCTAGCCTGCTGCGCGTTGCACTCCTATTGATTTGTACATGACTGATAGATGGCATGTGATGAAACTGTCTTTGCTTTTTCATCAGGTCAAACGATACGTATATGCATTTTTTCATGCATATACGTATCGTTTGACCTGATGAAAAAGCAAAGACAGTTTCATGTTTGACATGATGGGGTGTTGTACTGGTGTTATTGGGTGCAGATACCGTTTTACTGGTGTTACTGGGACCGGATACCATTGTACGGGTGTTATTGGGCCCAGATACTATTTTACTTTTACTGGTGTTATGGGGACCGGATACCATTTTACTGGTGTTATTGGGACCAGATACCGTTTTACTTGTGTTACTGGGACCGGATACCATTGTACTGGTGTTATTGGGACCGGATACTGTTTTACTGGTGTTATTAGGACCAGATACCGTTGTACTGGTGTTATTGGGACCAGATACTGTTTTACTGGTGTTATTGGGACCAGATACCATTGTACTGGTGTTACTGGGACCAGATACTGTTTTACTGGTGTTATTGGAACCGGATACCGTTTTACTGGTATTATTGGGACTGGAAACCGTTTTACTGGTGTTATTGGGACCGGATACTGTTTTACTGGTGTTATTGGGACCGGATACTGTTTTACTGGTGTTATTGGGACCGGATACCGTTGTACTGGTGTTATTGGGACCGGATACCGTTTTACTGGTGTTATTGGGACCGGATACTGTTTTACTGGTGTTATTAGGACCGGATACCGTTTTACTGGTGTTATTGGGACCGGATACCGTTGTACTGGTGTTATTGGGACCGGATACCGTTTTACTGGTGTTATTGGGACCGGATACTGTTTTACTTGTGTTATTGGGACCAGATACTGTTTTACTGGTGTTATTGGGACCAGATACCATTGTACTGGTGTTACTGGGACCAGATACTGTTTTACTGGTGTTATTGGGACCGGATACCGTTTTACTGGTGTTACTGGGACCGGATACCGTTTTACTGGTGTTATTGGGAGCGGACAACGTTTTACTGGTGTTATTGGGACCGGACACTGTTTTACTGGTGTTATTGGGACCAGATACCATTGTACTGGTGTTACTGGGACCAGATACTGTTTTACTGGTGTTATTGGGACCAGATACCATTGTACTGGTGTTACTGGAACCAGATACTGTTTTACTGGTGTTATTGGGACCGGATACCGTGTTACTGGGACCGGATACCGTTTTACTGGTGTTATTGGGAGCGGACAACGTTTTACTGGTGTTATTGGGACCGGACACTGTTTTACTGGTGTTATTGGGACCGGATACTGTTTTACTGGTGTTATTGGGACCGGATACCGTTTTACTGGTGTTATTGGGAGCGGACAACGTTTTACTGGTGTTATTGGGACCGGACACTGTTTTACTGGTGTTATTGGGACCGGATACTGTTTTACTGGTATTATTGGGACCGGAAACTGTTTTACTGGTGTTATTGGGACCGGACACTGTTTTACTGGTGTAACGGTACCGGATACTGTTTTACTGATGTTATTGGGACCGGACACTGTTTTACTGGTGTTACTGGGACCGGACACTGTTTTACTGGTGTTACTGGGACCGGACACTGTTTTACTGGTGTTACTGGGACCGGATATCGTTGTACTGGTGTTATTGGGACCGGACACTGTTTTACTGGTGTAATGGTACCGGATACTGTTTTACTGATGTTATTGGGACCGGACACTGTTTTACTGGTGTTACTGGGACCGGATACTGTTTTACTGGTGTTACTGGGACCGGATACTGTTTAACTGGTGTTACTGAGTTACATGTAACTCACAGTAAAGGATCCCAGTGCAATTAGAATAAATATAAGCAGCCGTGGAATGCTGCTCGTCCAATCAGATTGGAGAACTGGAACTAGCTGTGATGTAGTAACGGTTTTAGCACTCTTTGTTGTGCACTTATTGTGCGTTATTAGACTTCTTCAACAGACATTAACATGATTTTAGTTCACTGCTTATTATAACAACACCTTGAGGACATGATGCTTTGTGACCACAGTGTACACAAGAGCAGAGTCTGGATGTTTGTTAAAGATCTGGCAAGTTTTTTTTTTGTTTTTTTTTTATGACAGCCATGATTGGATAACTGTGGAAGGTCCTCTTGAAATTTCCCTTTTGCACTATCAGTTGCTCTTACTGCCAGTCTTGTAAATGAAAAATCACTAGAAATAATTAGAGAGTATTGGAAAATATATATTCTGTATCACAGTCAGTGCTTTGTATGTAATGGTTACTTTCACAAGAAAGAAAATAAAACAAAATGAAACAGATTTTGCGTTTGAGAGTGTAAATCTCCCAGGAAATCACTTGAGCCGTGTGGTTATTGCTGATGAGGTCAAACGCGTTCGTGCTATTCCATGTTTGTCTACATATTTGTGGATCTCTGGTCTGGTCCAGTGAGCTGTGTAATGGGATTTCCCACACAGAGAAAGACACGTGCAATGCTTCTCCCAGATGTGAACAAAACCAGGAGCTCAGAGGGACGACACACAAACGCAGCCCGCGTGAAGCCGCCACCCTGGGAGCTGCTGTCTGGCTGTTAAAAGTCTGACTGCACCAGACGCACACTAAAATAAAAAACTTGACTGAAGACACTTAGTCTAGACTTCTTTGTGGAATAAAAGCTCAAGAGTGTTTGTCTATTTCAGACGAGTTTTTGTCTTAGTCTTGAGAGTATTAAACGCTTATGGAGAAAAAATTCTCTCTCTCTCTCTGTCTCTCTCTCTCTCCCTCTCTCTCTCCCTCCCTCCCTCTCTCTCTCTCCCTCTCCCTCCCTCTCTCTCTCTCTCCCCCTCTCTCTCTCTCTCTCTCCCTCTCTCTCTCTCCCTCTCTCTCTCTCTCCCTCTTTCTCT
>JAAGKR010013398.1:0-14073 GCA_011419295.1 Clarias macrocephalus
AAAATATTGTAATATTGTTCTATAATTTGAAATGCAACGGTCTGTTATCACACATCGAGTTAGACAAGAATAATTTCATAAAATAAACTTGACTAGCTACTTATATGAAGCTTTGTACAAGTGTGGCACAACTTAAACATTTTCTCGTATGCTTTCACATTGAAAATATGGTTCAATCTGCATCTTTGTTACTACTGACATTTTTAATCCTATAACAAAGTTGTACAAAGGACAATGTAGAGAAGATGTAGAGAAGATGGTGAGGACTAGTTTTAACCTCTATATTGAATTTGTGACAGTATTTATATAACAGTTTTAGTGCAATATCACCTCGTATGTATTAATATTTATGTCACTGACAAAAGGATTAATGTCTGTTAAAATCTATTTCCAGCAGACACTGAAAAAATAAAACATAATTGATAATTGATGATAATTCATTTATTTATCCCTTTATTTATATTATTTTAACTAGATATTATTATATATTATTCAGAACTCAAGTTATGTGAGCATCATGCATTTAGGGCATCGTTTCCTTGTATGATGTGTAAATCATGTGAGGAACCGTCCGATGACAGTCTGTGATGCTGAAATTTATGTTTTGGGCTGCAAATATCTTATAAGGCGCCGTATAGGGCTTAAATCAAACTTCACTCATGCACACACGCATGAAACACTTACATACACATATATGAAACAGTCACACATACATATATACTACTAAGTGCTTAAACAACTATACAGTGGAACCTCGGATTGCGAGTAACGCGGTTTGCGAGTGTTCCGCAAGACGAGCAAAGATTTTAAAATAAATTTAGACTTGGAAAACTACCGCTTAGTTAGTGTGCGCTCACTTAAGTGCCATTAGAGATGTTCCTTGTTAATTTAACACACACATACACATCGCTGTGCACGCACAAACACTAACAGAAACACTTATCTGTCTGCATTTATTTTTGCTTTTGGTAAAGTGCAGGTTGATTTGTTTTATTTTTACTTTATATTTTGTATGAATTATTTTTATGCATTTATTTTTTTGGGCTGTGGAACGAATAATTAGAGTTTCTATGATTTCTTATGAGGAAATTAGCTTTGATTTACGAGTGTTGTGTTCTGAAACATGTACAAATGATGCTTGCAATCCAAGGTTACACTGTATATGAAATGTGGGAACATACACCTATGAGATGCGCGCACATACACACAGAAACTCTCTCTGCACACACACCTATGAGACGCACGAACATTCACACACAAACTCTCCGTGCACAGACACTTATGAGACACACACACCTATGAGATGCGTGCACATACACACACAAACTCTCCGTGCATACACATACAAACTGAAATATGATTTTCAATGAAAACGAAAGTCATTTCAGTGTAGACAGACTTGTAGCTTCATTCTCCCTGATTGGTAGTAGAGGTTTTTAAAACAGCCTGCTTTTGGACAGTTTAGAAGGCGGCGTATGGCAGTATAATGATCATCACTGTTCAATCATAAGGCGTTGTGACGGCGGTGACGTATTCAGAACTGTCTAAATGATGTCTGAATATTCCAGCGAAAGAAAACGCGGGTGATGATTTGCCACTGCCAAAGATAAATTTAAGCATGGAATCTGTGGCTAATATGTCGGATCCTACAACAGAAGCAATTAATATTTTGCAAAATGTACTTTCCTCGCCTTCGCTAATTTGAACAATAACTAACTCATAGGAATCCCACATGACTCCCTCCACTCAATCAAATCAAAATACAGATTCGGAAATTCAAAGAAAAAAATTGCTCTGACTTTCCATACCACCCACTTTTATGGTGATAATAAATAAATCACTCGCTGTCTTCTAAACTGTCAAATAACGTGATGTTTAAAAAAACACTACTACCAATCAGGGTGTATTACCACATACATTAAAATTACTACTTCCTACTCCCTGCTCCATGTGCAGGAAATGTCCCTTAAGGAAACTTCGGCCTACAAAATTACACCATTCGGAACACCCTGCAACATTACCATGGTAATATAAGCACCTGCTGCTGTGGACATTTCATGCTACGGACATTAAATTTAGAATATTTATTGAAACAAAAACTGATATAACTTTACATTTTACCACTGCGCCACTCGGAGGCCCCCATGTATAGTTGTTTGAGCACTTAGTAGTATATACAGTGCCCTCCATAATTATTGGCACCCCTGGTTAAGATGTGTTAAAAGCCTTAAAATAAATTCAGTTTTTATTGCAGAAGCATATTGTCACACTGAAAATTGTAGAAAAATATAACTTGAGTATAAAGTGAATTTTAAGGGGAAATAAAAATTCCTGACTAACAAATAATTATTTTTCATAAAATAACCTGTTCCACAATTATTGGCACCCCTAACAATTCCTAGAAAATAAATGTAATTAAAGTATTTCTGTCATTTCTACAATAGTTTACAAAGTTGATCAGAGTATCTAGGAACATTTAATTAGTAATTTATCATTACCATTTCCTGCTTTCCCTGGGGTTTAAATATGACGCATTTACACCCACAGGTCATGTTCAAGACATCTCCACAGGTGTAATGCCGTTCTTCTTCTCGTGACTGGAGAGTATGACGTCTCTCTCTTCTTGGGGCTCTACTGGAAAAAGAGCAAAGCAGTAGATTTAAATTTTAATTCAGTGTATTTACACTGTCATATCATACCTCCCTCACGATGGGGGAGGGGAGGGGGTGTGCAGGGGAATACGCCGTGACGATGAGAAAAGATGAGCATCACTTGCCAGGTAAGGGTCCATAACAGAAAATCCAGCTGCAAGAACAAACAAATCCAGAGGGGCGAGTACAAAAACAGATTCCTAGTGCAGGCAGACAAATGAAGGCTTAAGCCAAAAGAACCAAGACCGCCTCTTCCTGAGTGGGGAACGGGGGAGGCTGGTACCCAAGGTAGCATTAGAAGGAAGAGAGGCCGATGGCTGATGTGGGCAAGGAATTTTGGGTGTACTCAATCCATGGTAGCATCCAATTCCAGGTATGATGGTCCTTAGAGGTCATGCACCGAATGGCCGTTTCCAGGACCTGATTGCTTCTTTCCCCCTGCCCGTTGTCTGTGCGTGGTAGCCGCAGCATAGGCTGGGGGTAGCACCAATGAGCTTGCAGAAGGCACACCAGAAGCGGGTAGTAAATTGGGAACCCTGGTCTGATGTAATGTCTGTTGGGAGCTCATGAAGCTGGAAGACATGCATAATTAGGGGTTCGGACATTTCTTTTGCCGTAGAAAGATAATGGGATGAAGTGGGCCATTTTGAAAAAGCGGTCAACCACTGTGTTACCCTTTAGAGTCTGTTGACAAAATCGAGAGCGATGTGTGAAAAGAGCCTGTGAGGAACTGGGAGAGGTATAAGGAAGCCAGCAGGGGCTTGTTTCTGGTCCTAACTCTGGTGCAAGAGTAGCAGGCACTAATGAAGCAGCGCCATCATGGTGGTAAAAACATTGCTGAACAGGAGCTAGGGTCTGTGCCGCACCAGGGTGGCAGGCCAGTCTAGAGCTATGTTCCCATTCCAGAACGTGGCGCTGTTCCTTCTCTGGAACAAAGAGTTTGCCTGGAGGGCCAGGTCCCTGATAGGTTCGACATCCAGTAGCGCTGCCCCCAAAAGGCATTGAGGAGGCAAGACAGTGGCTTGAGGTGCTGGATCGTGGTCTGGAGAGAACTGGCAAGAGAGAGCAAGTGGTTTTGTGTTCTTAGATCCTGGGCAATTGGACAGGGAAAATTTGAAACGGGAGAAGGACAGGGACCACCTTGCTTGACGGGAGTTTAGGTGTTTGGCTGTTCTGAGATATTCCAGGTTTTTATAATCCTTCCAGACCAGGAAATGGGTTTCGGTACTCTCATGCCAATGCCTCCATTCCTCCAGGGCAAGTTTGACTACCAGTAGCTCCCAGTTGCAGATGCCATAGTTCCTCTCGGTAGGCATGAGTCGGTGGGAAAGAAAACAACACGGTGCAGCTTGTTGTCTTTGGATGACCTTTGTGACAGGACTGCCCCAACACCCAAGTCAGAGGCGTCCACCTTGACCAAAAACTGGAGAAAAGGGTCCAGCTGTAGAGCAACGGGGGCCGAGGTGAATCGCCTCTTCAGGTCTATAAATCCCCAGACTGCTTGTTCCGATCAAACGAATGGTGTCTTGGCCGAAGGTCAGGGAGATGAGCGGGGTGACTACCTTACTATAGTTGCGAATAAATCACCTGTAGAAGTTGGCGAACCCCCGGAAGCGCCGAAGCACTGAAACTCCTTACGCGTTTTTGGAACAGGCCTGTTGAAACAGATCTGCTGTGAAACTTGCACTCCTCAGCCTTGACAAAGAGCTGGTGTCTCTGAGGACATCATTCACTAGGGCTTGGAACACTGCTGGAGCATTGGCCAATCCAAATGGCATGACTAGATACTCATAGTGGCCTGATGGCAGTTTTCCACTCGTCCCCTTCTCTCATTCTGACCGAGTGATAAGAGCTGCTGAGGTCCAGTTTTGTGAAGAATTGGGCCCCTGCAGGAAGTCGAAGGTGGTAGACATCAGGGGCAAGGGGTAACAGTTCTTAATAGTGATGTCATTCAGCACTCTGTAATCAGTGCAAGGGCAGAGGGTCCAGTCTTTCTGGTCCACAAAGAAGAAACCCACCCCAGCGCGGAGAGGTCAGGAAACTCCTCATGGGGCCTGAGGCTAGGGTAGGGCAAAGAGCAGATTTCATGCAAGAGGCCAGGCAGAGGGGGGATCCATTCGAGAATGGCATTGTTTCTCCAGTCTATGTGTGGATTATGACGGACAAGCCATGGATGCCCGAGCACCAGCTGGCACTGAGCCTTGTTCATGACAAGGAAGGAAATCTTTTTGGAGTGGTTTCCAGAAGTCCTTAAGGTAACCAGAGCTGTGCGATGGGTGATTGGAGGGAGCGGTGTTCCATCAAGGGAACGGACAGACAATGGAGCATTCAGGAGGAGAGTGGGAATGCGTAGTTCCTTGACCTTCGTGGCACTGATCATATTTTGTTTGGAACCAGAGTCGACAAGGGCATGAGATGTAGTCACAGCAACTGCTCCCCTCCAGTGTACCTAAGTGCTTTTAATAGACACAGCAGACGCAAGTGCCCGACCTGGCCACAATAGAGGCACGCTCCCACCTGAATCGAGCATTGTCGTTCCTCCAGTGCGATCTGGGTTTGCCCAACCTGCATCGGCTCAGCAGGGGGAGCAGCTGGCATGGTTGGAGTAGGAGAGATGCCGACTCTGAGTTGCCCTGACAGAGCTCCAACAACTGTCTGCCAGCCTCCCTCCCTACATGGGAGTGGTCAAATACCTTCCTCATTTCCTCATCGTTCCAGATGGCTGTTCTCAATTCACAGGCTCTCTCCAAAAGGAGGGTGATAATATACGCAACCTTGGAATCCTCAGTAGGAAAAGTTGAGTGTTGGAGCTCGAGTACCAGAGTACAGTGTGACAAGAATGAGAAGCAGGTGCCAGGATCTCCATTGTAGGGTTGGGGGTTTGGTAGACAAGGTTCAGAGTTAATAAGGGTGCACTGCTGGGCAACGGTCTGATGAAGCTTGGCCTCAGATCGACTTTTAGGCCGGAGTTGGACATGCGGCATGGGTCGAAAAGTATCTCCTGGGTCTGTCATAGCCGCAATGTGCTGTCAGGGGCAGAGGCAGGGAAAGAAAGAACCCAATAGCAGACACTGTTTTTCTTCACGCAGTTTTATTTGGGGCTGAAAGATTAAGCAAACAGAGGCTGGAGGAGACGCACAGAGAAGCAGCATGTGTGAGAGTCAGAATGCAGCAGCACGTGTGAGAGAGAGCCAGCAAACAGCAGCGGGGGTGTGCACATGTGTGTGTGTGTGTGTGTGTGTGTGTGTGTGTGTGTGTGTGTGTGTGTGTGTGTGTGTGTGTGTGAGAGAGAGAGAGAGAGAGAGAGAGAAAGGGAGCTGGTGTGCACACTGAGAATATCCTGTGATATAATGAAAGGCAGAGAGAAGGCGCAGGGGAGTCTTCCATGAACCCGGAAGTAGTCCTCTGTCGAGCTATACATGTCGCTCCTGAGCTGCCAGTGATACAGACCCCCCCTGCCCCCTGGAGCTGTCTGACTCATCCTGGTGTCCTGCTTCTGGTTGGAGATCTCATCCCATGGATGCCCCGTGTGGTCTGCTTGAAATGCGTTTGGTGACTGGGGAAGGTTCCACTTTTCCACAAAGACGGTCCTGTCCTCGGCTGAAACAGACAAGCTGTTCTCTGAGGACTCATGACTTCAGTTGCTCGATAGTTCAGGACCGGAGTTTCCTACAGTCTACCAGCCTCCAATAACAAACTGGACTCAATTTTAACTTAAACACATCTCCTGTTATACTGAACTTCCAATCTCACACAGTATGATGCAGATCAATCCCGGCTATCCATTTTACTCAAATGAGGATGGGTTCCCTGTTGAGTCTGGTTCCTCTCAAGTTTTCTTCCTATTACCATCTGAGGGAGTTTTTCCTTGCCACTGTCGCCGTCGTCCTCGGCTTGCTCATCAGGGACTGTCTTATCATTTTGATTCATACACATTCACATCTCATACAAAATTAAATAATACTTTTGATTGTGTAAAGCTGCTTTGCGACAATGTCTATACAAATAAGATTGAATTGAACTAAATTGAATCGATACCAAAAGTGTTTACACTTGGAACAGAGGAGCACAGAACCAGCCATGGAGGGAAAGGTGAGTGAAAGATGAGAGGAAGATGAGCGTCATTTGGTTGATAACAGAAAATCCAGCCATGAGAACAAACAAATCCGGAGGGGTGAGTACAAAAGCAGATTCCTATCGCAGGCAGGGTCATACACAAAAATCAGTCCAAGAACAGGCGAGATATAAAGGGCAATCCGAAGGGCAAGCAGGGTCGGTAATGGGTCAGAATCCAAAGAGCAATATCAAAAGAGAAGAAGCAAGGCACACGCGCACTGACTGGGCATGCTTATAAAGCCGAGGGATAGTTCCTAATCAAATACAGGTGTAGTCATATCAAATTCCCTCCCATCACTTGGGGACGGTAGTTGATAGTAAGGCTACTCCTACCAGTCGGGGAGGACCAAAGACTATCATGTACTGTATTTCCTCTGAACCACGTAATGCTTTTCGAACTGCTCGCTCACGCACCGTTGGGGGCGGCATAACTTGGAGGACAGTGCTAACTGCTCTTTCCGCTCATGTGTGAGCATCAACCATGGAGGGCCATGATTAATGTGAGAGCATTAAGTGCCTCCCATCCCACCCTGCTGTGCTCTCTAGGCCCCCGTCTGCAGACGGCTACAGCATTCGGGAATGAAACTCGCAATCTCCAGATGTACTTTACCATTGTGCCACTCGGTAGCTCATTTTAAGCCAATTTAATTACTCTGTCATGTTAATTGCTGAGATATGGCCAGTGTGAACTTGTTTACAAGAAGCACCTTGGGTACCTCGGTATAAATCTAATTTTAAGAACATTTCAATGAGGATTCTGTCACATAGTAAGAAAGCAAAAACAGTAAGCCTTTACTACATGCCTTTTCTACATGCCTTTACATGTAGAATATACAAGGTCAGGTAGCTTGCCTGTAGTAGGAAGCTGTAGGGAACTGACTTGTGATTTACCCTGTAGCAGGATTGTATAACACGTGATTAGTGCCAGCTCTTCCTTTACTATCGTGGTTGTTGTACAATAAAATTTGGGGAACAAATCAGTAAAAAAAATCCTCCACTTTCTTTCTTTTCTTTTCTTTTTTGACCAATAGATCAATTCACACATCATCAGTTCAGCATCATCACTGCACCTGGAGTTGTGGTGAGCTCACAGATGCCCATGAATAGAGGTAGTGACAATGGCGAGACAAGATTTTTGAGGGAGAAAACTTTTTTATTGCCAAAGGTATTCGCTCAACTGCCTTTTCATGCATACAAACTTGAGTAATATCCAATTCTTAATCTATAGTGTTTAATATGATGTTGGCCCACCCTTTGCAGCTATAACAGCTTCAACTTTTCTGGGAAGGCTTTTCACAAGTCTTTCCATTAGAAGAGTGTTTATTGGAATTTTTTAACATTCTTCCAGAAGCACATTTGTGAGGTCAGATAATAATGTTGGACGAGAAGGCCTGGCTCGCAGTCTCCGCTCTAATTCATCCCAAAGGTGTTCTATCAGGTTGAGGTCAGGTCAGAGGTGCAGACAGGACAAGTTCTCAAAACTCTCAAAATCTTTATTGCGTAGGCTTTTTTTTTTGGATGGATTAAGAATTGGATGTTACTGAAATTCATATGCATGTGATGGCAGGCGGGCGAATACTTTTGGCAGTATAGTGTATCTTGTATAGAGAAGATCAGACGTATGTACCATCCTTAATTAGTGCTAAACCTGTAGTGTAGCAATAGCAATGAGCTGACAGATCAACTGAGATCGAGACTGCTCAGCTGTGTCTGTCTGTTATATTTTTTTAATAAAAAATGATCTTGAAGTGTTTCAAAGAACATTTCCCTTGTGGGCTCACAGATACTCATGATCGGCTAGTGTCACCCTGATTGATGTGTGTGGGGATCTGCCTTCCTTCCATCCCGAAAAAGCACAGACACTCTGCTCTCTATACGCCTGTCTATGGTTGGCCGTAAGCATCACCAGGAAATCAAACACACTTGCGTGTGGAGTGGATTCTTGACAAGCTGATAAACCGACTCATGGGAGTGTAGGAAAGTCAACAACACTGCAACACCTCCTGTTCATTCTGATATTTAGTACAAAAGTCTGATAGGCCTTTTAAATTAGGCTTGAAGTCTTTTTCCTTTTAATCTTGAGTGATTAAAGCAACAACATTAAAGCAGAATGTTAGCACTTAAATGTGGCTGTGATCTTCATCCTATGTTAGAATGTCACATTCTTCTGTGGGTTATGAGAATGCTGAGTGTGTAAGAAAGACCTTTCCGAGAGTAACGAAAGTAACGAAGAACTTTCCAAGAAACATTGACTATTGTGGACGCTACAGCTAAACTATTGGAAACTGATGGAAACTCCTTGGTTTTTGCATTTATGAAAAGAATCTCCTGTGTCAGCACTTTTTAAAATTAATTTTTACTATTATAATTAAAATTATTTTTGTGGCTGTTTTTATACAGTATGTAAAAACATATACTTTCATGACTACATTATTCTCTTAGTTCTTCTTCTTTTGGCTGCTCCCATTAGAGGTCGCTACAGCAGACCATTTGTCTCCATCTAACCCTCTACCACATCTTCCCTCGTCACTCCAACTTCCTGCATGTCCTCCCTCACCACATCCATAAACCTCCTCTCGGACCTTCCTCTTCTCCTTCTGTCTGGCAACTCCATCTCTAACATTCTTCACCTGATATACCCCTCATCCCTCCTCTGTACATGTCCAAACCATCTTAATCTTAAAGAAATTTTAAAAAATCCTACCTGCCCTGTCCCTGTAATATACTCATTCCTAATCCTGTCCATTCTTGTCACTACCAAAGTAAATGAGCTGAAGGTGGCATCTTCATCTTTGCCACCTTCAGCTCTGTTTCCCGTCATACTGCACAACTTTGTTTCATTACCGTCCTGTAAACGTTCCCTTTCATTCTTGTCGATACCATTCTGTGACAGATCACTCCTGATACTCTTCTCCACCTTGACTGCACTCTCCTCTTCACTTCTCTACGCCTTGCAACTGCACCTTTCCCCCACCCCCTCTCTCATTCTCCTATACTCCATCTTGCTCGTACTGATCTTCATGCCTCTTCTCTCCACCTCTCCACTCTCGCTGCTGATCTCAATGTTATCCGTATCAACTACATTATTCTCATAGTTCCAGGGCAAAAAAGCTGCCCTGATTGAATAACAACATCTGTTTTTTAAAAATATTTTTCCCCCTTTAAATTCCTTACCTCATTATTAAAGAACATGACAGGGAAAATGATGCCGTTCTGGTTTCTGGTTATTCTGCAGAACACACATAAGCTACGTTTACACTGTCAGTTAAATGTGACCCAATTCCGATTTTTTGCTCCTATGTGACGCATATCGGATATTTTCTATGTTCATGTAAACAGGAAAAAAACGCATGCATGCCGATATTTCGAGATCGGGTTCAGGCCTCCTTCATATGTGGTAATAAATCAGATATAAATCAGATATGTGCTAATGTGATTGTCGTGTAAACAGACGGATCGGATTTTCTGAGGCATTGCGTTCTGTACGTCATTAAAACTGCGACTTCTTTGCGGTTTAATGACGTAATCAGACACACCGAGGCGCTGCTCATCCCAAACAGATGCGCCGGTGTGCAGTAGCCCGCACCTGTTGTAAGCCACCAGAGAGCGACCCTGACACGTCTCGCACCCAGACATTCCTCTCAGTGGTTGAGGACACAATAAATGAATCATATGCGCAGGCTGCAATGATGCCCTTTTCCTCCTTCTCCGTTTCGGGAACTTTGCATATATTGCAGAGCATCAAGCATATTTCGCCTTCGTCCATCTTGGCTAGTCTGTAGTGCAAGAACCTAAGTATGCGCGATGTTTCAGAAGGTATGGCAAGTGTAAACACTTGAATCGGATATGGGTCATAGTTGAAAGAACGTGTAAACAGACGGTCAGAAAAATCAGATATAGGCAACAAATCAGATTTGGTCATTGAGACCTGCAGTGTAAACGGGGCTATAGAGACACACCTCATTTTATACCGACCTAATTAACCCTAACCTTAACAGCAGTAACCAAAAGGAAATGTTTTGGAAAAATATGGCCGATTTTGACATAAATGTACAGTACTGTGCAAAAGTCTTGAGCCACCCCTCATTCCATATGAAGTTAAATTATGTAGATTAAATAAAAAAAGGTTTTGTTGTGACAGGCTACAAAGTGCCTAAAGTTACAATTTTAAATTAGTGGTTTATGTAACAACCTCATCAGCAACCTCATTTCCCCTCTCGTCTGTTCCAACCACTCAGCATTCAGCATCACCAGTACAGTATACTAATCACCTGCCTGATCATCTGTCATCATCTGCACCTGTTTCTCACTGGTTCATGCATTAAGTTATTTTTTTTTGTGTGAATGATTCATAGGCCACTAAGTGGATTTACAAACAAAAATATCCCTCTGAAACTGTTCAGGTACAGGAACTGGAATAAAAATGAGAGAAAAAAAAAGTCCTTCAGGAAGCCTGGACAACTATTCCTCAAGTGGAGCAAAAAACGAAAAATGTATAAAAATCCAGACACTGTAAATAACGTGTACTTACGGAAATCCGGGTTTTCTGTCAAGTTTAATGTTTATTTGGACTCTTTTTGCAGCACGAACTGGCACACCTGTCATCTACACACACACACACACACACACACACACACACACACACACACACACACACACACACACACACACACACACACACACACACACACACACACACACACACACATACACACACAGACAAATGTTATTATATATTGTGTATATATAGTACTTTTGTACTCTTTAATAAATGTTATATATTGTGTTTAGATGTTGTGCTACTACACAATACAGTTAGATGACCTATTATAATAACTAAGGTCACGTTTATCTTACAACAGGAGAAAATATTTTTTAAACTGGTGCACCTTCATATGTATAGTTAAACTTTAAGTTTTACTGATTTTCATGCACAAGGTGTATAAACTTAATTAAATAAGACAGCAATATACAGACGTACATATACACATGTACAGTATATATATACAAATGGTATATAATCACAGTGATGATTATTACATTTATTTATGAATATAATTTTGTGAATATTAAATGATATTGTGCAATTTAACAGTAAAGCATTTAACAGCAAAATTTCATGCATCAAATATGCACTAGCACCCTGTTTTTTTTTTTTTTTTACTTGCACATCTTACTTTTAGTATGATAATTATGTCCAGCCTCCCTTCTGTGGTACTGAGATCATGTGACCTGAGACTTCATTATAAATTTCTTCAAAACAACCATCCTCGTGGACACAGAGCCAATCGCAAAAGAAGATGCAAGCTTTTTACGGAATCTGACAAGAAAAATCTTCACTTGTTTGGGTTTCCGACATCTTGTTCATTTTGAAGCCTTGTCACATTGCATTAATAAGTACTCATTAATATTCATTATCTGCAAAAGATTGGCGTGCACACAGGATCTTTATACAACACAATGTATTTGCTATAGTATCCTTATTTAATTTTTTTCTCTGCATTTTAACGATATATGTATGCATGTGCACTGAATACTTTTTAATGACCATTTTCACACTTTTATGGTTGTTTTGTTTAAAATGCATATGTGTTTTGTAGTGTTCTAACAAATTATGCATCAATCATGCACTAATGCACACTTTTCTTAAGTCCTCACTGACTGAAAGAAGTAGCCACAATAACATCATAAAGACATCAAGAACTAACTCAGCATGACATTTTCGATCAGCATCAAACCGAAAAAAAAAAGAAAAAAAAATTTAAAGTGTAGCAACTCAGATAGATTTCCAAAGTATTAATTAATCAAATTTACATAACGTTTTCAGGAAGTTTCCTTGATCCAAAGAGGGAATTCGCTTACAGGATTTAGGTCGAGGAAAGTCTGATGATGTTCGTGCACTGGAGAAATTCCCTCTATGGCATCAACGTATTTCTGATCAGCCAAATAGAAATGAGGGAAAGAGATGAAGACAGGAACACCTAGAGAAGAAAAACAGGTAAATAAGATGAGAACATGGACAGGTGAGGTGAACGTGAAAAAAAAAGAAAGAAAGGGTATTACATAACAAGCATAATTTTTTTTTAGAAGAAAACGGCATTTAAAAAGCATCTCAGATATTTTTCCATGCTTTTCATATTAATCACATGGCATGTAGAAATCCAATACCCTGATCAAAACCTTACATTAATTATACAACACACACTTAATAATGATAGTACTGTATACTATATAGTACTGAAAACAATAACGTGCAACCAAGATTATGGGGAAAGTGATAAGGAAAATACATGGGAGGAAAAGTTCACAGAGATACAGTTGAATCCATGAAAAAACCTTATTCAGCAATACAAATCAAAAACCTTTTTACTTTTAAATATCTTTCATGATTTTTTGCCCTACTTGAGCGTGACTTCTAAGCCCTGCATATTGCAAAATTCGAACGTCTTTCAAATGTGTTTTAGACATCTGCATTATCTATATACCTTGATTTAGAACTGAAGACCAGAGCGATGATCCAGGTCTTTAACTTCACAACAGCTCACATTTCCTTCTCTAGGTGCTAAACCTCAGTCTTTATGTCTTCATCAAACATCAAATGATCTGTGACTTGGATAGCTAGTGTTACACTTCTTGTTATTTCTTTGCCCTGCCATGTATTGCTTTGAAACATCTGTTCAGTTGGAATTTCACTAGACTACAGGTTTCCAATCCTGTTTCTGCAGATTTAAATTATTTTTCTTTCTTTAAAACATCAAACTTTAACTAAAACAAGGCTGATTTTCGATGATTCCAGGTGTGTTGGTAGCAGGCAAATCACTAAGCTTTGAATTGTCCATGAACAGGGTTAAGAAACCAATATCACAATTTGATATTTAATTGATTCTTGCAGTCATGATGTTAATCCATGTCTGTTATCTTATCTTATACTAGATTAAGCCTTGTCAAGAAATCAAAATCAGTGATGTCAAGATAAATTTTGACCAATAATTAGATCATTATCAATACATACTGTATTTAATGTTAATCTGGTATCTTTTGATTTGTTTAAACTGTAAGGGTCCACCCCTAGAGGGCAGTGCGTGCAAGTTTGTGTTTGTTTGTAGTTTTGCTAGTCTACTCAGTTTCCCAGAAGGCAGGTGATGATGGAGCTCACCTGAACCGAGGTAGCTCATTAAAAGTGTTATAAATAGCTGGCTGTTCTGGGAAACTGGGTCAAGCATTATTCCTGTCAAGTGGGCATGTCTTTTGTTTTGGTTAGGTTTTGTTGTATTTTACTTTATTCCTATTTGTTTATATGGCTGTT
>JAAGKR010013399.1:0-14070 GCA_011419295.1 Clarias macrocephalus
TACCTGAGCCTCCAGGAACAAACTGGACTCCTTTTAATTTTAACACATCTCCTGTTACACTGAACTTCCAGTACACATTATTAAGTTGATCAATCCCTGCTATCCGTTATCACCCAGATGAGGATGGGTTCCCTGTTGAGTCTGGTTCCTCTCAAGGTTTCTTCCTATTACCATCCCAGGGAGTTTTTCCTTGCCACCGTCGCCCTCGGCTTGCTCATCAGGGACAATCTTATCATTTTGATTCATACACATTGCATACAGACTTACTTCTTTTTATTGTGTAAAGCTGCTTTGCGACAATGTCAATTGTTAAAAGCGCTATATAAATAAAATTGACTTGACTTGACTTGACTACTTATACTGGATATTTCAAAAGGATGCAGATATAACTCATTTTCAAATATGACTTAACAATTAAAAAGAACAAATTATAAATAAAAACAGAATGAGAAAATACATTAACCCTACACTCCCATATCAAAGCATTTAATTTGAACAATAAAATATGCTTGCTCCTACCACAACTTTCTCAAAAATGGGTTAGTAAAAAAAAAAAGTAAAAATTCACATTAACTTACCATAAAATACTGAGTGCTCTGAGCATGATCCAATCAGGAGTGAAGAATCCAGAAAGTTCTCTAACGAATAAACCAAGTACTGTACACTTGTAATTTGCCAAGTGTAAAATTACATTTAAGATTACATTTATTCAATTTAGTATTTTATTTATGTGTGCTAACGAAATGCACTTTTCCGACTGTTGGCACAGACACACCCCCATATCAAAGTGCAACTTAAAAGGTGGAAAAGCAAATGAACATGGAAATAAGCTCCTACCACAATTACAACATTTAAAATTTAGGTAAAAATTAATATTAACTTACCATAAAATCCTGCCAGCATTAAGTGGCCTCGTGCCCCCGCTTCAGAAGTGAAGAATCCAGAAAGTTCCAAGAACGCAAAGAGCGGACTTGACTTCGAAGTGCACACTCGAGGGTTTGAGGACTCCGGGTATAGTGCAAATAGAACGCAGCGTACAGGAAGCGTCTCACAGCCGCGATATATTATACCATAACCGTATTATATCAAAGATTACTTGTTAGAATTACACAAAGTGAAATAAATCCGCTGTTTTAACCACTGCAGAGGCACCACAGCCAGCCGTCGTGTTCAGAAGTTCTCTTCAAGGTGAGGCTGCGTTGGGCGGCTACATGAGCGCAGCGGGTTGGCCTGGAGCTCAAATCTCTGAAAACAATAGTTTTATAACAATAGAAAATTAATTTTTAATAACCGATTGATGTTTTGAGCTGTACACACATGCATTCGCGCTTAAACAACTCTTAAAACTACATTTGTGACACAATAACAATAATATTTCGAACATTTTGCAGGCTGCCGTTTGGAGAAACCAGAGAATAAAGAATAAACATGAACAACCCAACAATGTGTTTACAGAAATTGTTCAAATACTTATGACTTCATACTAAATATTAAACTGAATCTAAAATGTTGTAGAGCAATTGTGTTGCATAAAAAACTTTTTATTTTCAGTATGATTGTCAAGCTTAAAAAAAAAAATCAGACTGACATTAAAACATTGTACTATCCACGCCTTACGTTTTTCTTTATTACAAAGTTTTTTACTGTTACCTTTATTTATAAACAATATAAATTTAACAAAGTGTAAACAGCATGTATGTTGTTACTGAATGTGGCTGGACATTACCGAGCGCAAGGCAGGAAACCCATCGCTCTCTTTGCTTTGAATATAGCGATTATGGTGGAGGGAATTTTAACGCGAAATAACCGTTTATTGTGCAACTGGCAACCCAGCCTATTAGTTAAGAGTGCTGCACGTGATCGGTACGTAGTTCCTGAGAAGTAGACTACATAGGGAGCAGGAAGCCTACTTCAAAGTACACTGTGGAACAAACCACAACAATCGGTAATCCATTGCTCTTCCTGGTAGATCCCGGATGTGAAGACCATAATAAAATGCTCAAATTTCAAGCATTGTAAATGCTGTAGTATTTGTGTCTGCCCTGCGATGGCTTGGCACCCTGTCCGTATTCTTTTATTTTATATCCTTCATCGTCTATACCGCTTTATTTTGTATACAGGGTCATGGGGGGGCGGAGCCTATCCCAGGAGATTTAGGGCACAAGGCAGGGTACACACACCCTGGACACAGGGTACTCCACACACACACACACACACACACACACACGGGCTGCGTTCCATTCCAAAGTGTACTTCAATTCAATTCAATTTTATTTGTATAGTGTTTAAACAACAGTCATTGTCACCAAGCAGCTTTACACAGAATTAGTGAAGTTTGTATGGAATGTGAATGTGTATGAACACATACTCACATGTGCATGAGGAGAGAGAGAGAGAACAGTTCGGTCTGGTCACAGTCACATAATGTATAAGGTGAATGTATATTTAGTGCAGAGAGCAAGCAGGGACTCCGGCAGGACCAACTATGACATCATAACTAAAAGGGAGGCGCCAGAAGGAAACACAGACATGAGGGGGAACTGAGATGTAAAGCAACCAATCACCTCACCGTCAACAAACCTGAGTGAACAATGAGAGTGGGGAGGACAGCATCTAAACATACCAGTTCACCAGATACTCTACGTCCGTGAGTCCCCCAGGGGTTCGTTCTTCGTACGTGGCTTGAAACATCCGAGATGAACTGACAGATCTAAGATGAGATCATGGTGCTAATTACGATGCGGCTAATTCGGTTCTTCCACACACCTGTTGTTGATGATCAGTATCGCTGGATTGAGTTGTCCAGGATTATTGTGCGTTCGTGCGTTTGTTTAAAAGGCGACATGCATCGACAGTAGAAACACTGATCACAACCCCTGCGATTGGGTGACGAAATGGCAAAAGAGCAGCTCAGTTTATTACTCAAGCAGAGCAAAAGCTTTTATTAGAGGGTTATAGAGAATTCCAAACTTTAATAAAGATAATTAAAAATAAAAGTAATTAAATACCTGAGTGCTGCCCGTGTTACATGTGTGTGTGTGTGTGTGTGTGTGTATAATTTCACCAACCATCCCATTTTTATTAAGGTGTATCCATATAAATGGCCCAACCTGTATATTCAAATCCTATTCGTTTTCATTTAAAATTAACTGAACAAATTTGATATTTTAAGTCATCTTCAAGTACTTAAGTAACAGTAACTGTCACCTCAAAGTTCCACCAGTTTAAATCGAAGGCGCTCTGGTGGCTCAGTGGCAGGCCATGCGAAAAAACGCTGGATTGAATTTACTTTATTTGCAACAAATTCAAATATTGATGGTTCTGTTTATTTAAAATTGGAAACATCATTATTTTAACTGATGACCTCAAATATTTTGAGTTTTGCCACCTTAATCGGGTTTACAGTGTAAAAGTGAAGTAGAAGAACAGGTATAGTAAGAAGTATATTGTCATGCTGTGCTAAAGGATCCTGTCTATCACACAATACACCAGGAATTGGAAAAACTCTGCGTATAATCTTCACACCTTCAGTAACCGGTTGCTCTCATAAACGGACAAGACACGGCTGAGACAGATTTGAGAAAATAACCTCCACTTATATAGACGCAATCGGGGGACAGAATGTTACATATGATTAGACACACACGGAGATTAACACACGAATGATGACCACACACACACACACACACACACACACACACACACACACACACGTGTACAGATACTGTATTTATGTTTAAATACATCCATTCATATATTCATGTAAGATACTTTTCTTTTCCCCGCGGAGTCAGTCCGCATCAGTCAGTCATGTTCTTTAACCAATCAGATGTGATCTCGCCATTTCAACCAATCATAACCCGGCAGGAGCGCAGCCTCAATCCTGTTTACATGAAATAAACCTGCTCCCGAGCAGCTTTAAGCTCACGGACATGTTGCTGTGACAGCAAGCGCGAGATTCGCTTCGAAGAACGAAACAATCCAAGATCAGGACAAACCCACAACAATCAAATCCAGCTAACTGAGTTAGCGACGTACGAAGAACAGACCCCAGATCTGCTCGTTTACCTAAGACTAATCTATTTACAAACATGCTGCGCTAAATAAACAGGTTTTTCGCCTAGACTTAAACACTGAGACTGTGTCTGAGTCCCGAACATTAATAGGAAGACTATTCCATAACTTTGGGGCTTTGTAAGAAAAAGCTCTGCCCCCTGCTGTAGTTTTAATAATACGTGGTACTGACAGGCAGCCTGCATTCTTTGATGGAAGTAGGCGCGGCGGATCATAAGACACTAACAGTTCACTCAGATACTGCGGCGCGAGAACATTTAGTGCTTTATATGTCAAAAGTAGTATCTTAAAATGGATGTGAAATTTCCCAGGGAGCCAATGCAGTGTAGATAAGATAGGGGTGATGTGCTCGTATCTTCTGGTTCTAGTGAGGACCCTCGCTGCTGCATTCTGTACTAACTGAAGCTTGTTTATGCACCTAGTTGAACAACCAGACAGTAAGGCGTCACAATAGTCCAACCTAGAGGTGATAAAAGCATCAACTAGTTTTTCTGCATCATTTAGTGACAATATGTTTCTTATCTTGGCAATATTTCTAAGGTGAAAGAATGAAAGAACAGTGTGCTCCCTACTCCCTACTCCCTACTCTGCTCCGTTTGCAGGGAATGTTGGTGAAGGGAACTTTCCTTGACAAAACTCCACCATCCGGAACAAGCGGTGACGTCACTTCCTGCATTCATTGCCATGGTAACATGAGCACCTCAGATATCTGTAGCTGCTGCTGTGGAAATTTCACACTACGGACATTAAATATTGAATATTTACTGAGACAAAAACTGATACCATTATAAAACATACTACTGAAATGTGTATAACATAAAAATTTATTTAAGATGTATGGAGAGTTTTTTTTTATTTACAGATTACTTGCCCATATAATTCTAAGCATTTCTTGATTAAATAAAAAAAAATTGTCTTTTTAATATGATGCCATCCTCGAAAATAATGATAATAAATATATAAATCCTATAAATATATAAATCCTTTTTCACACGCAGTGACTGATGGGGATTTTTTCATTCCCTTTTCCGGTGAAGTGAAGACCTGTTGTTCACTCGTTCCCTACACCGTTCGCAGTTCCCTTTGAAGTGAACATTTTCGCTCCCTGCGGTTTGGAATCACACTTAGCATGGCTGAACACACTGTGTCGTGCACTTCGCAGGGTACTTCAGGCAGATTGGAAGCCCATGGTGCTAACCATACTGTGTACTGTTTACATGCAGATTATTTATCATGGTATATCACACCTTCCTTATTACATCATCTATAATCATTTGCTCATTTGCCCTCATTGTATTTATTCCTCACCACGTACTGTTTATATATGCAAATTATTCTGCTCAGTAAAAATGCACTTCTGGTTAGATGCTAACTTTTTTGTTGCCTTTTACCCACATGTGCAGTGACAATAAAGTTGAATCTAATCTAATCAATGAGCCTTCACAGCATTTGTGCTGCCCTTATTTTTATTATTATTCTAGTTTCTACTGTTCTATTTTATTTTTCTCTTTTTTATTACTTTTTTAATTACTTTTTTCTTTTCTTTTTATTATTTCTGAGCTTTGGCAGTACACGCAAATATTTGTCATGCTAATAAAACACCTTTGAATCTTGAGAGAGCGAGAGATTGTAAAGCCTTGTTTTTTTGCTAGTGTATGTGTTTGTTTGCTGTTAACAGACACAAAAGCAGTGAAGAGTTTCTCAGTAATTACAGGTGTGTCCAGCAGGAGGCAGTGATACATGTGTAGGCAATTACTGTGTGCTTGTGTGTCCTTGTTACTCACCTCCCCAACCTTAACATCCCACCACACACACACACATTAATAACTCGTTCCTCCTCTACTCGAGTTTAACCTTAAATTACTTAATTTAAAGACCGTAGTGCAGCTCCATTCTTCACTCAGGTGTTGATTGATTCTCTCTAATAGCAGCTCTGACAGTAGTGCAGGTTTATATTAATGTTATTATTTCTATAGTAACGGCTTGTACAGCTCACACACACATAAGTGAAGGAGTCTCCAGTGTCAGAGCTTTGTAACAGTCAGAGGTAAAATCAAGACTCTTTAGATTTGAGAATCTCAGAAACCACGTCACTGAATTCCAGTGCTCTGAATTCAAGCAAACAGGTTTGTGTGTGTGTGTGTGTGAGAGAGAGGGAGAGAGGGAGAGAAAGTGAGCACAATGCTGACTTTATAATTCTTTCTTGATGATCAGGATGGAGAGAGTGTAGACGTGATGTCACAGTGTCAGCGCTACAGTGAAGTGTGGAGAAAAACTCACAGCGCTTCAGCACACCTCATACCTGATATTTACTGTACCTGAGGTTAGTGCTGGAACACACACACACACACACACACACACACACACACACACACACACACAATGTCCAAGAAGGGAATTTGAGATCAAAAGATGAAAGAGACAATAGATCAGAGTGTACGCTTTGAATTCCTGATATTTACTTTTTCCAGGTGACTAAAATATTAGAACATTTAACTACCAGGTGTTTCCTGTTGCCCAGGCGTTCCCCATCAGACTGACTGTTTAAACACTTAACAGCACTGAAGGTCTACACCTGATGTGAGTCCAACCAAGATGAAGAGCAGAGAGCTGTGTGTGGGAGAGAATGATTCATGAAGCAGAAAAAAAAAACAAGAAAAACCAATCAAAAAGCCGTTACAGCAGCACTGGAGCATCACGGTTACATCCATCTGGAACTTTGGGAAGTTGGGAAAGTTGAGTACAAAAATATATTAGGAAAAGCAGAAAGAGGACAGACGACATCAAACACAGAACTGATAAAAAGAGCAGCAGTGAAAAGAAATGTGGCTCCGTCTGGATCATGGTGCGACGCACAACAGCACACAAACTGCAGAAAATAAAAACCACAACAGTGTGTGAAGAGTGCAGGACAGAGCAGATCTGCATGGAGCAAAACTTATACTTATAAGACTAATAAACTATCGAGTCGTACAGCAGCAGCGCCAGTGAAGAGTCTCCTGCGTGATGACCGTCTGGTGCAGCTTTGTGGAGTGGCACTGACGTGATGTCTCAGAGAGCGTTGAATGGCAGCAGGGTGTTGAGTGGTCTGACGGCATCACTACTCACTAAAACCTCATGCATACAGAAAATCTCAGAACGTTTGTTGTTCTGTTGTTGCTCGGTGTGGCGGCTCTACTCGAGCGTTCCCAAATTCTACTCTCATTTCCAACGACTTCCACAGAGCAGAGTGAAGGTCTCACACTCCACTAAGGTTCTGGGGCTAAATGCAGCTTTACCAAAGTGATGGAGTGGCCAGAGTGTGTTTGATCTCATCGAGTGTCGTCTCTGATCAGGGAAGAGCTTCATTGTGAAACAACACAACACAGGACTCGTTTATCAGAAGAATAAGAACACATGTTAACAACGGGTGCCAATAATTGTGGAGGGTGCTGTATATGTTATAGATTGCTTTCATCTGTAAAATCATCCTAGTTCAGCATATTTCAGCATAAACCATTCGACTACCACCTGGCACGTGTTATTGATGGCAAATATTTCTATTTATTCTAAAAATAAAAAATAAAGAATCCAATAACATTTTCATAAGGTGACATTTGATTATTTATTTAAGGAACATAAACTGTTCTTAAAACTTAAGTGCAGCTCTCTCAGAGAAAGAAAAAACAGACCACAGCGGAAGCGTGTACGGGTTTGGTGATGGTGATGTCAGTGCATGAGCGTTCGACGCAGTTACAGCGGGTGAAGATCTGGAACTAAGATTAAGTTCGCCAGCTGGTCTGCCACCAAAGGCGTCGTGTTCGAACAAGTCTAAACCATGTGGATGTAAACATTAGGAAATAAAAGCTGATGTTCTGATCGAGTGTCTAATCTTCACCTTTAGATCTTGAGACCTGGCCCACTGTTCCAGTACTTTTGGATCAGATGGCACTGCGCTGGCGCCGTAACACTGCTGAAGACTAGCATTGAAAGAACTAAAGTTTGAAAAGAAAGCAGGGGGAGGGGCTGAGTGTGCAGCTGAGAACTAAACTGACTGTTTCTCCTCCTCCTCCTCCTTCACGCACGCACACACACACACACACACACACACACACACACACACACACACACACACACACACACACACAGGTAGTCAGGTAATGATAAATCTTTATTTTATTAGAAGCTGAACATACTTAGAAACATTAACATGAAGTTAGCTTTATAGACCACACACACACACACACACACACACACACACCTGGACTCTGTAGTGTAAAACCTATGATATAAAATAAACATAGCACTGTAGTAATGTAAATAATTAAGTACAAAATACCAGTGAGCAGTGTGTGTGTGTGTGTGTGTGTGTGTGTGTGTGTGTGTTGGTCAGAACAGAAACGGTAATAAACTCTCAGGTGCTGATTTTACTTCTGCAGTTATTCAGAATGTTAATGCTAATGCTATTGCCATTGCTAACACACTTCACATAGTGTTAAGTTTGCAGGGAAACGAACACATGTAGGTCTGATCTCAAACCCAGATACGCGGCCCAGGGCTATTTTTGGTTTTAGTGCTTAAAGGCGTAGGGCTTAGGGGGCAGAGGTTAGTGTTTTAAGGCTTCGGGATTAGTGGTTTAGGGTTAAGGGCTTAAATAGTTTGGGGCGTGGTGTTGAGGTCGTGAGGGCGTGGGGTCGTGGGCGTGATGTCAAGGTCAGGGGTTTGAGGGTGTGGGGTGTAGGGGAGTGGGGTCAAGGGCGTCAGGGCTTGGGGTCAAGGGTGTGGTCGAGTGCGTCAGGGCGTGCGGTCAAGGGCGTCAGGGCGTGGGGTCAAGGGTGTGGTCGAGTGCGTGGGGTCAAGGGCTCAGTGGTTTAGACAGACTGCGGGTGTGAGAGCTACTAAACTCTCTTGGATGGAGGCACCAGGTGACCAGGCAAATCTGCAGGTAATTCATGACCTTCAAGCTTCACCTTGATCAGGTGATTAGCTAAGGCAAACTCGTCATCGTCGAGGAAACCATCTCCGTCAACATCAGCGAGCTTCCAGATCTTTCCAAGCACGTTGTTGGGCAGTTTGGACTTGACCATCTCGCGCTTGGCCATGGCGCCTGACACTTTACCGTTGACGGGTGACAGCGTGTAGAAGATCTCGTCGTACGTGGGCTTATCCTTCTGCACCACCCATTCTAGCTCGTCGATGCCCTCGGACACGCCCTCTCCGTAACCTCCGCCAAAAGGCCCGGTTGATGTGCCCTCAAATGCCCCGCCCTTCACCTCGGTGGTGGGCGCAGCCAACTCCTCCTGCCGCACCAGCGTCATGAGCTTTGCGATGTCGTTCTCCAGCAAGTCGTCCACACAATCCATCAGCTTCGGCTTCAGAGCCTGGAACTTGGTGAAGTCCTGAGACCCGAGCAGCTCCTACACACACACACACACACACACACACACACACACACAAACTCATTACACTACAGTACAGACTCAGTAGAAGCACACACACACACACACACACACACACACACACACACACACACACACACACACACACAGTGTACCTGCATTTTAGAGAGTTTAGGGAAATCCCCAGGAGAGATCTGATACTCCTTCTCGATCTTGGTGTAGATCTCTCCCAGATTACTGATCAGCTCCTTCTTCTTAGTCTCCTTCCCAAACATATTCGGCATCTCCTTTTTTAGGGCACTGATGATGTATGCCTGCACCTACACACACAGACGGAGACGGACAGACGCGCGCACAGACGGACAGACGGACGCACAGACAGGCAGACGCGCGCACACACAGACACACGCACACACACACAGACACACGCACACACACACAGACACACGCACACACACACAGACACACGCACACACACACAAAGTAACTCTGTGTCCACATGCTTCTTATTATTTGTGTTTCTGTACTGCATGTATAAACAATACACTAGATCTTACACCAGGGGGCAGTAAACATCTGCCTGTAACAGCTCCACCCACCCAAACAACTCATTTAGCTTCATAGAACATCAAAACATCAGTAACCCAGAGGGTATGGAGCAGTTTGTGACAGAACCTGTGAGTATGGGAACTTGGTAAAAGAACTGGTTCTGATATGGTTCTTGATGTACTGTGTAGTGTGTAGACTGAAAGGTGCAGGCTGTAGTGTGTAGGGTGTAGAGTGTAGACTCCAGGGTATAGTGTGTAGTGTGCAGTGTGCAGGAGTAGACTGCAGGGCTCTAGGGTGTCGTGTGTAGTGTGTGAGGTACCTTGGCGAGGCGTGCCCTCTTGATGAGGTCGTTGAGTTTGCGCAGCGCGGCGTTGCGAGGTAGACTCTGGATGTCTTTAAACAGGTCGTTCTGCTCGGCCTCAAACAGGCGGCGGTTGTCTGGCACCAGGAGCGGCTGCGGCCAGAACGAGCCGATGTAGACACGCAGCACCTCGGGAGTGTTCACTATCTTACCCAGGGACCACATGAGGGCGCCGTACACCCGCATGAGCTGCTGCGTGCTGATCTGATCGGCCTTGTTCAGGACCACACGCATTTTATCCTCGTGGTTCTTCAGAGCGCGGATCACCTCCGAGAACTCGTCAGAAATGTCCAGCTTGTGGGCATCGAACAGCAGAATGATCCGGTCCACTCGCTCGGCAAACCACTCCAGCACTGCCGCAAAGTCGTAACCTACACACACACACAGACACACACACATGAGCCGATGTACTGTAATGTTCATAAACCCTTTAGATAAAACTATAAGCTTTTTCTCAGTTGTGTATGTGAGACAGAGAGAGAGACAGAGAGAGAACATGGACAGTTTATCGTTTATCCTCTTGACCTTCTCCTTCCTGTGTGTGTGTGTGTGTGTGTGTGTGTGTGTGTGTGTGTGTGTGTGTGCGCGCGTGTGCATGTGCGTGTGTATGTGCACTCCACCCTCTCTTCCTAATGTCATACAGTTAAGCATGTGTTCTTTGTGTGTGTGTGTGTGTGTGTGTGTGTGTGTGTGTGTGTGTGTGTGTTTCCTTTCACAGGAAAATGTCAATTTATCCTCATTGTGCTCAGTGTACCCATGTTCAAATCGTGTGTGTGTCTGTGCTCAGCTATTTAGAGCACTGTGTAACAGAGAGGTGGATCTTACTCAAGTGTAAACTAATTAGATGAGATTAATGCTTTGATGTTAGCGCTCATTGTGTCAGTCACTGCCCCTGATGCTTTAGGAGATACTGCATTACCCAACATGCATCACTTCAGTTCAACAAACACACACATACTGTACATATACATGCTTTATGGCATCCTCATAGACCCCAAGAGCTCTCAGGGCTGAGATCAGGATCACCCTGCGAGAGCGCACGCACGAACACGCCACACCGCCACACAACCACATACTTCACAACCACACAACACATAACCAAACAACCACACTGCCACTCAACCACACACCTCACAACAACAAACCTCACAACCACACGGCCATACACACACACACTTCACAACCACACAAACACAAAACCACACCACCAGACATCCATCCACACCGCCACACACAAACACACACCTCACAACCACACCAGCACACCACCACTCAACCACACAAACCTCACGCCACACAATCACATGCCACACCCACCCACACCACCACTCACCCACACCATCTTTAAAGTTAAAACACACTTCTATCACATTGAAATGTGTTCCGTCTTCACACAGTGTTCCACTAGGCATATAGTGCACTACATACTGACTACAGCACCATCTGTAATCTTCACACTGTGTGTTTGTGTGTGTGTGTGTGTGTGTGTGTGTGTGTGTGTGTGTGTGTGTGTGTGTGTGTGTGTGTGTGTGTGTGTTTATACTCTGAGCATTGAGTGCAGGTTTTGGGGACAAAACACAGCTCACAGTTACACTCCTGACAAGCTGTGACCTGCGTCTGTTATCCCTTCATGCTGCATGAACCTCCCGCTTAACAAGGTGGACTAGCTAGAATGTGTGTGTGTGTGTGTGTGTGTGTGTGTGTGTGTGTGTGTCGATGACACAGAGGGCACAGTGAGGTCATCTCCTCACTCCAGTAGTCCCGTCAGTCACTAACCCGGCTCTGTACTGAGCATCAGTCAGGAGGAGCGGGTCAGAAACCTCAGACCCTCTGCATCAAAACACACCTACAGGGGGCGGAGCCTCAACGGTAAAAACAAACAAACACCTCTACAACAAAAACGTAGTTTAAACTACTCACACATGTGCAGGCAGCACAGCGTCCTGTGTAATAGGAGTGTATTATTCACCAAGTTTGTTTAGAATTGTAACAAAATCTGAAATTTTTTTTTATATAGAACCACATATTTATAAAGTCACGACACTCACAGAGTCACGTTATAAATCACATCACTACCGCAGTGTCGTACCATATGCTGCATCGCTGCCAATTCCCGTCCCTACTAGAATGCAGGGAGTTCAGTATCACACTCGAGGTCGTGCTGTTGTACTGAATATCAGCACGGCTGTGATACTTTCAGTTCTCGTGCCTACGACCCCATCACAGCCGTGCTGATATTCAGTACAACAGCACGACCTCGAGTGTGATACTGCTTTAATACAACAGTTCCACAAATGCCTTTTATTCTCAACAAATTAGGATTTATTCAACCAGTTATTTTGCTCCACACATATACTTCAACACATTGCGAAGCCAACTAACCGCGAGCGACAGTGAGTGTAACGAACAGGAGGTGAGAGTCGTGTTAAACTCTTAGCGGTATTCTGTAGCCGACAGGTGAGGAGAATAAACCCTGGAGAAACTCACAAGGTTTACTTTATATTTACACTTACTACACTTTAGAACTTCTGGGTTTTGTCAGGCAGCTGCTCTCTCAGTACAGACCGACTCTCACCCACGCTGAGACACACAGTTAGTGTCATTAACTTTTTCAATAACAAAATCATTAATTATTAGGCAAAAAATTCAGGCTTTGAAACCAGACAATTTAAATAATTCAGATGAACTTACCACATCACATCAGAACTTAGAACACTTTACTCCCCTTGAAGCGAGGGAACTAATTTCACTCATCTCTTCTTCAAAATCGTCAACCTGTATATTAGATCCTATACCGACACATTTTCTCAAACAGATAGTACCAGCAATAATAGAACCCCTGTTGAAAGTAATTAACTGTTCACTCAGTAGTGGGTATGTCCCCAAATCCTTTAAATTAGCCGTTATTAAACCGCTAACCAAGAAACCTGACCTTGACCCCTGTCTGCTTTCTAATTACAGGCCGATATAAAACCTCCCCTTTATCTCCAAGATTTTGGAAAAGGTAGTATCACAGCAGCTATGTTCACATCTTCATAGAAATAGCATTAATGAACTGTATCAGTCAGGATTTAGGCCTCATCACAGCACAGAGACAGCACTCGTTAAAGTACTAAACGACCTCCTATGGGCCTCTGATCAGGGTTGCGTCACTATACTTGTGCTACTGGACCTCAGTGCAGCTTTTGACACCATTGATCATAGTATTCTCCTTCACAGATTAGAAAAGGTAGTAGGAATTAAGGGAACTGCCCTCTTGTGGCTCAGATGGTGACCATTCCTCATGTTCTCAAGTGGAGTTCGGTGTTCCACAGGGCTCAGTTTTAGGCCCACTGCTTTTTTCCCTTTACATGCTTCCTCTGGGCAACATAATTCTTAAGCATGGTATTAGTTTTCATTGTTATGCTGATGACACACAATTATATGTCTCAGCAAAACCAGATGAGAAAAACCAGTTTGCTAAAATTGAGCAGTGTGTGCAGGACATACGAGATTGGATGTTAATTAAGTTTCTTCTGCTTAATCCTGATAAGACAGAAGTTCTGGTCATAGGACCACAAGTAGCTAGAAGTAGGCTTTCTGATCACACTGTAACTTTAGATGGCCTTTCTGTTCCATCAAGTGCAACAGTGAAAGACCTCGGTGTGATTATAGATTCCAGCCTTTCGTTTGAAGCACATGTAGATAATATTACCAGGATAGCTTTCT
>JAAGKR010013401.1:0-14067 GCA_011419295.1 Clarias macrocephalus
TACATGTGATAGTAGAATTCAAGCACACATTCAGAGCTGGCTTGTCTCATATCAGGACTCTGGAAAGCAGCGTAGCTGTTCTGGTCACCATTGTTGGCATCTACTGCCATATACCAGCCTAACAAAACGGAAAAATCAGAGTAAGGCCACTGTACGTATTTACAGAAGAGTAGATCGATTAACTACGCACAATCAGTCTGACAGTCTAATTAAATCTCATAAATGTAGGAGGTGGAGAAAATAAAATAAAAGACATAATAATATCTTTATACTGTATCATTTATGTCTTCAGAGCAAAGTTGACATTTACTTTTTTATATGGAAAAAATTACTGTCCTTTACAATTGTTTGAAAAATGTAAAGATTTGTTTCTTCTTCAGCACTAGCTTGACCCTCATCTCATATTATGAAGGTGGAGCTATGATTGGGATTTTAGCAAATAATGTTTAGAAAAAAGAAATGACCAACTTGTACATGTTTATTAAAAAATAAACCCCTGACATTTCTGTAATAGGTCACTTTTTATATTTTACATTCTGAACAGTTCAATTAGCAAATAAAGAATGTGAAGGTGAGTGGTCCTGTGCAGGAAAAGTTTGTTCATTTAGTTCTTTATATCTGTACATTAATTAATGTAAAGACCAAAAAAAGAATGTGAACGTTAACTTGTTCAACTTAATGTATGTGATGAACTTGAACAACCTTTATAACAAACTGTTGTAGTAAATCGGGTTACTCTTATCTTGTAAATCTAGTTTGAGAGGGAAAATTACAAGTTGTTGAAATATAACACTAAAGAGTTCAAACAGAAAACATTAAACCATACGATTTTATGTTTGTTACAAAGGATCTTACCAAATTGGTACCAAAAAAGTATCGTACCAACCCTTGGTAGCTGTCCATAATATTACAGATCTAGCACAACTGCATGAAAGGAACTGAAAGGAACGTTTCGACTCTGGGGGTGTGATGTGGTGTCTGGACGCAGGATGCATAGATCCTTTAAGTGCTCTGATAACCTTCTGTTGTGAACAGTAGGACCCACAGTATAAATTTTGATCAAATTCATTATGGCTTGACTTCATAAAACATATCGTTTACGCTAAATGTCAAATTCTTTTTATATTGTTTTCATAGTTTTCTCCACCCCATTTAGAGAGCTGTCTTTTGAGTGTGCTTGTCAACGTATCACACCAAAACAGAATCTAGTAGTGTGAGATGTGTATTGGAGTGACGTACCCAGTTCTGTGCCAGTAGTGTGGTCGACTGAAGGTCCAGTGTTATCCGAAGTTGTTCCGTTGCGGCCCCGCTGCCAGGAAAACTGTCCCACACTCACATCTTTCCACTCACAGCTATCCATCTCAAACTGGCAGCCAACAAATACCCCAGGAACCACTGTCCCCTCTTCATTGGGCAGGTAAAAAAAAAAATTAAGAAAAAAAAATAGATCTAATATCAATATTTTGTATGAGCAATATGCAGAAACTATCCTCAGTTTAATTAATGTACAAATCAGGAGAAATGTGTTTTACCTTTACATTGCCCTTCTGTTACTGTTATGTCATCCACAGCAATAAAATCTCCACTTCCAGACTCTGCCTCTAGAACAATCTGGGGGAAAAAAGTAGCTTTAAAAATCTTTTAAAATGCTGTACACATTCATTTGCTAATTTAAAATGAACATCACTACCATATCTATCTATCTATCTATCTATCTATCTATCTATCTATCTATCAACCTCTGTAGTCCAACTAGGGACCATGGACCAATTGCAGGCCAATTGCTGCAATTGTATTTCTTCCCATTTTTCATTCCAATTTGGGAGCACTAATGTGCATGTCTTTGGACTGTGGGAGGAAACCGGAGTACCCAGAGGGAACCCACCAAGCATGGGGAGAACATGCAAACTCCTGCACACAGACCCAAAGCCAAGCAGACAAATGTCATGTATATATTACAACAGCCTATCATGCACTACCAAGCATGTCACAGCCAAAATGCAACTTTCCCCCATTCTATTGAACAATGCATAAAGCTCTTGGTCTGTACCTACTGTATACTGTATGAAAACATCTGAAAATGACCAAATCCCAGCTCACCTTATAGGGCTTGGTCTCAGACACTGTGGTATTGAAATTCCTCCAGTTGTGTTCAGCAGCACTTGTTTCTAAAATCAGGATTCTATATGCATTTTCTATTTCTAAAAACACTTTTAAGTTCCCTGTGGTACTGCAGAGACAGGATACACAGAGTAAAATATATATATATATATATATATATATATATATATATATATATATATATATAATATATATATATATATATATATATAAAAACAGGTCTGTAACTCTACACTTTTAAATACAACAAGGTAATTAGCTCGAACCTGTAATTCATATTATACCAAAACGAGAGGCAGGAATCAGAGCTTTGTTGGATAAGTTCAGAGATGAGCAAAGACATTTTTTTGCTGTTGTCTGGAGTGGTCACTTTAGGTAGACTTATCATAAACCTGCCTGTGTAAAGAGCAAGGCATACAGTTGTCTTAATTGTTTAATATTTACAAACATTAATAAATATACTAATGTTATAATATAATAACATTATATTATTAATAAATTATTTCTCACCGATATGATTGATAAAAAGTTTTGTCAGTTGTTAAATGAAAGTGGTAGCAACAATAAAATATGGCTCATAGAGTACTGTACTCAGAGTTATTGTCCTTACCATCTGGAGTGTGTGTTGTGTGATCAATAAGAGGACCACCCTCATGTCCATCTGCATGCACCCAATCATGGTCGTCCAAGTCAGAATTCACCCATGTACACAGACCTGACTCGAAATCACAACTTCCTGTGGGAAGGCAAGCTCCATTCCTCACTGACACATCATCTAGAAATATGAAATAGTCCTGTCCAGGACTTAATCTTGCCTTGAATGCCACCTGTGTAAGATCAAATTTCATTAAATACTTTATTCAAGTTATGTAACAAATTACTCCAAAAAACAAAGACAAAACCCAAATACGAATGAGGAATTGTGTTTCAGAATTCACCCTGAATTTGGCTGGAGAAGAAACTGTGACCTCTGCCACCTCCCAGCCTGTAGAACGCACTGAAGAAAGAGACCAAAGGGCAGGACCCAGCTCTCCATTTAGGTAAATATGCACTGAGAGATAATCACCAGACCCAGCAGCTAGCCAGTACCTACAGTGTCGGATTAGTAATGTTTTATAAAGTTACTAAATATTATCCAAGCATTAAAAGCCATGTCCCTGATGAAATGTAGAGACCGCCAGAGACTGCACACTCAACCTGAACACCATTTTCAGTTTCCATGCTTTTAGTTGTTATGCACACCAATGAATGAATATAGCGCAGATGGTCTATTATATATATATAAATTATATACTATATACAAGGTAGGCCAAAAGTAGAGTTACAGTTACTTCATTATCTGTTTCACCTTCACAATCACGTTTTAAATATAAAAAAATATTATCAAATATTATCAAGAAGGTGGACTCTTTGAGCATTTGAGAGATTAAATGTTCAATGTAAAATGTCTAATAATATGTAATTATAATATATGTAAATAAAAGTTTAAATTTCTAATAAAGGAAAAATGTTTAAGTGTTAGCTGTAACCCTACTTTTGGCCCACCCTGGAATGCAGCTTTTTTCTTTTAAACAGCTCTAATGAATGTTTCTACACAAATTGCTTTATTGTCCTTAGTATCAATATCTGTCTTTTTTAACCTAGTTGGCATTTTGGATGGTCAAAAGGTCAGTTTTTTGGGACTGAAAACACTATAACCCTGTAATCCTTTAATCCTATAGTCAACAGGTCATGACAACACTCTCCTCCCTGTCAGTTACAGTCACACTAGCTGATCTTGGCCTTGTGTGAGCACATGTACAGTATACGGAGGGAGCAGAAAATGCTCGTAACTGAGTTTGTTGAACTGCCCTGTGATACTGCTGTTTAAAAACATACAGTTTGCTGGCTTTACATGCCTTCAAGGAAGCATGTGTTAGCCCTCAACATCCTCAGATGTCATATAATGGGGAAAACTGGCAGGTGGGTAGAATTGGCAGTTTTGCATTCTGTAGAGTATGGACTTAATGCAAAAAAAAAAAAAAAAAAAAAACATACAAAAACATGATTTTTTATTTTTTTTTTAGCTTACCAGAACTGTAGACATGACTCAGTAGTTTTACTGTAGGCTGGAGTCAGGAGGTGTGTGGTCTCTGGCTTCAGAAGCTTCTTTCCCAAAACAGCCATTGAATGACCTTTTAGGCCACAAAAGTATGATAATATAAAACATTAGTCATGTATTATTATTATTTCAAGATGTATTTAAAATTATCATATTCTATATAAAACACATATTGCAAGGGACTCACCCATTTGAGTTCTGTATGTGTGGTCAACATTGTCAATGCTGCTGCCATTCACATGGAGCCAGTGAGTGCTATCACTTATATCCTGATCAAATCCACAAAGTGAAGAACCTTCAAAGCCACATGGACCTACACATACATAAAAAGCCATATGTCATGTTAAACCAATTGTTCTCGTAATTATGGGTAATGTACTGGAGATATCAAATCAACGTGAATCAATTCACAAATTCAAAATACAGACTATTGTATTCACACTCAGAAAAGAAATGCAAAGGGTTAGAAAGAAACAAAAATTACTTACTATGATCTTCACAGGCACCTGGGGTCACTCTCACATCGTCAACTGCTATGAACCCACTGTTTGTGGTATTTCTATGACCAATGAATTTCATCTGTAAAAGGCAATGATAGTCTTGTTGTATATTTGATCTGTGGGGGCAGAGTGGCTGGTATAAATTGGCTAGACATCAAATGCGAATTTCAAAATAACACATTAGTATAAGATTTTGTGTTAGTTATAAATATCAGATTATTTCCTGGGGATTACATTGTGGAACCAAGCACAACAGCACCCCTAGTGGTCTTAAGAAAAAACACAAAATATTGAGAAGGTGCATGTTACACTGTACCCCAGCAATCAATTGAAGAAATGAAGCATCCTAATATAACAAATCATCAGGAAAAATAGATAATTTCATTATCGTTTCAATGAGACCACTCAAAAATACTTTGCTAAACCATAAAGCTTCAACTTTCATTTTATCTCATTTAACATATGAGCAATTGAGGATCAAGGGCCTTGCTCAAGGGCTCAACAGTGGAAACTGTGTGGCCCTGGGATAGAACCTGGGCGGGTTCCACACTATGGCTGTAGAATATATTTTAACATTTGGAAAAGACAAATACATAATTTCACGACATACATTAATCTCCTGCCTTTTCCATACACGTTGTCCATCTGTCAATAAGCTCTCATATTCCCTAATTAAAAAATGTTTTAGGCTGAGATGTGCTCCATGAAGGCAAAACTGTCTTCACCTTCATAGAATCGAATCTTTGTTCTTGTAGGGTTGCTTTCAGGAGAACAAACAGGTAAAAGTCTGATGGAGCTTAAGATCAGCACTATTGAGTGGATGCTTTGACACCATAAAACAAAGCAGATTGTCAAACGTGTGGGCAGAAGTGTGCAGACGTGCATTGTCATGCAAGATCACAACGCCCTTGGACAGCGGTCCTCTGCATTTAATCCGAAGTTTGGTTTCAGCTCTTCAGTAAGCATCTCACTGTAATGAGCATTATTGATTGTTGAGCCTTTTCCTGAAAATATTCTAATACTGGCCCTAAGAATCACAGAAAACTAAAAAAAAATTCCAATTTTGATAGTTGACTTTTTTGATTTTTTTTTTTCCTGGTCGGCGATTGAGAATGTTTCTGTTCCATACTCTGCCGTTTACGTTCAGGCTCGTAGTGAAGAATCCATGTAATGTCACCATTAATGATTCTCTTTAAGAAAATTCCAGCTTGCCTAGAGTATCCAAATTTCCAAATGACTGGGACGACAGTAGCCTTGAATGGAAAGAGCTGATAGGACGGTGCAACCAACAGATGTTTTAATATAACCGGAGTGTGCATAATTTGTGACTCATCCTCGGGTATGAATTCGATTTTAGACCTCACTTCTAAGATCACCTCTAGCTGTCACTGACTCTCTTACTCTCTGTGTGTCCACCAAGCTGACTGTGACTTCTGCGTTCAACCACTCGGCCGCTTCTGTACCTCGTCTAGTCCACACAATCAGGTCTGTTGTTTTCTGAGATGAGAAAGAAAAATCCGTTTTCACTGGAGGAGCCCAAATAAAACAACACAGTTGTGAAATCAGATTTTAAAAAGTGTCATTTATAGGGAATAGATTAAACAGCATATAACAGATAAAAAAAAAATCTTTATTCTTAGGTACCGTCGCAACCACAAGGTCCAGCTTTGCCACTGTAGGTCCAAGCATGAAATACCAGAATCCAACACACATAGTTGGGGCTTGGATATTTACGAGGGTAGAAAGGACTGCTGTCTCACCATCTTTGTTCCCAGACATATTTAAAGCCAAATAGAAACCTAGGAGTGACACACAAACGAACATTTAATAAATGCAGTAATGTATTTATTCAACAACATAACACATGCAAATGGAGCAGATGGTGTAACAAGGGGGACTTTGTTTCTGGTTACCATGTTTATTTCCAATGGTGTGGTCATAAAGGAGACCTTTGTTGCTTGTGTTGACCTGGAGACCTTGTTGACGAGTCCAGTCAATTCCATCCTGACCTTCTTGAATCCAGTCACATAGTCCTTAAAGTACAAATGATATTATAGCTCAATGTAAAATAATTTACAATCCACACCACTGCAGCACTTGTGGGTTGATAGACAGACATGTGAGTCCAATTCTAGACAATTAGTTAGACAATGTGTAGTACAAAGTCATGTACAGTACTAGATGATGAATATTCAGATAATGCACTAGTTTGCGCAGCAACAGGGGCTTGTTTGCTGGACCTCTTCACTTCATGTTTTATAACTTAAATGAATGGTAACCTAGAATTTAGTTTAATCATTTGTGCTTAAGATTTTTCTGAGCTTTTTAGGGATAACAAAAACATCTTCAGTAAAATGTCATCTTAAGCGACATGTGGGTAAAATTACATTATATTCTGTGGGAATAAAGGTTTCGTGCTTTTTGGCAGTATGACACTCTGCAACGCGTTGTTTTCCATCCAAAACCGATCTTAAATCTTAAAGTACTGTCTAAGTTTAAAATGCAAAACAATGATATTAATCATATTTAACAGAGCTTGATAAATGAACAATGATTTTTGGGGTTCTCATTAAGAGCATATTCTACAGTATATTTAAAATGTTACCTTAATGACCAAGTGTAACTCATCTACTCTCACACCTTTTACAACCATCAAAATAATTTATTTCATTCTCTCCTTGTCCATATCACTTTGTCATATCCCAGGAGACATAAGGCAGGATGCTGGGGACAGCCAGGGTGGGGTGCCAGTCCATAGCAGGACACACACACTCACACACACTCACACACACACACACTCACACACACACGCACGCGCACACACACACTCACACACACACTCACACACACTCACACACACTCACACACACTCACACACACACTCACACACACACTCACACACACTCACACACACACTCACACACACTCACTCACACACACTCACACACACTCACTCACTCACTACGAGAAATTTGGGAATATCACTCAACCTAATCTGCATGTCTTTGGACTGTGGAAGGAAACTGGAGTACCTGGGGGAAACCCACCAAGCACGGAGAGAACATGCGAGAATAGAAAGTGCGAGAATCGAACACGAACCCTGGAGGTGCAAGGCTACAGTGCTAACCACTACACCACTGTGCAGCCTTAATTAGTTTCAAATCAGAATAGAAATGATTCATGTGGCGGATGTAATGTAGAAAATGTGTAAATTTATTACTAGTAATATAAATATTAAAATATTTTGTTATTTATTCCAATACGTGTCAAATGACAAATGGCCTGGATAATTAAAGGTGTAAATACAGTTACAAGGTGCCAATACACCCTATTTACCAGATTAAAAGCAAGAGTAATATTTAAGTAAAGTGAGTTCTTTAAAAATAATTATAATTAATGGTAGAAGCTCACTACATGTTCTTCCTGGACTTGGTGGGTTTCCTCCGGGTTCAAAGACATGCAGATTAGGCTAATTGGTGTTCCAAAATTGCCCGTAATGTGTGAATGAGTGTGTGCCCCTGCAATGGATAAGTCTCCTGGGATAGGCTTCAGGCCCCCGCAACCCTGAGTACAGGATAAAGCGGTATAGACAATGAGTGAGTGAGAGTGAGTGAGGTAGAAGCTTACTGTAAGGCTGGCCTGTATTAACTCTGGTTTTACATACTGTATGTTTACACGTTGAACTCATCACTAGTAATCAGCTATAAGTGTATATTTGTTTCTCACCCTCCTCAAAGCTGCAGTCCATGGAGGATGCAGGAGGTGCTGTAGGATGTATAGTGGGGGCTAGTGTGGTGGTGATTATGTCTGCACAGCTCACACTCTGTCTGATATAGATATCATCCAAGGCAATAGTCCCTTCATCGCGCGGTGGACACTTGGCCTCAAACACAAGCTGTGGATAATTAATGTTAAATCAATCTAAAGCAGGGAAACTTTGGAGATTTATGAAAGTGATTTATGAATTGACGGACCTGGTATTGCTCTGATGCTTCATAATCCAGTGTGATTTTGTGCCACAGCCTGCCCTGAGTGCCTGTCTGATTCCACAGGAAGTGTAACATGCCTGACTCATTCAGATACACAGTTAGCGTGAGTTTGTCTGCAAAGAATAACAGGATATTAATAAGGATTAAACCAGGATTTGGGATATTGTAGTTAGGAAAATAGACTTTAATTATGGATTGAGTTGTTGCATCAAAGACTAATTACAGAGATACAGTACATAAGCAACATTAGGAGTGTGTGCACACAAGTAGTTGGTTAGTTAATTGTCACATAAGGTTGAACTTGCTAAAAAGAGAGAATGATACACTTGGTCAGTTGTGAATTATGAGGTAAGAGCTGTTTGGACCTTTGTAGGATTACCAGCAGGGGGCAATCAGGTCGCTGTCTGTGTCAGTGTTTATAGAAGGACTTCTATATATACAGTACAGTCTTATGCAAAAGTTTAGGCACCCCTTGATAAATAACAGATTTTGGTGTTTCTTTTTTTTTATTTCAAAGATGTTAACACAGTCTCTCTCTTGGAATTGGAAAAAAATCCACAATATTTTCAGCAAATAATGGTACATAGTTACTTTATAAATTGTAAGATTTTTTTTTTTATCTTTGTTCAATTTCTTTGTAATGCTTTTTATTTATTTTATTTAATTTTATTGTATGTAATTATGTGTAAATTATTATCTGATGTAAATATGATCAATAAAAAATGTTGATCATTTATTATTAAAATGAATGGCGTAGATAAAGGAGTTTTTGTTTCCTGTGGTGGTTATAGTGGTGTTACAGGAATAGAATGGTTTTCAGTGCCTGATTAAAAACCATGAAACATGAAAGCAAAGGCAATAGCATAGAACAGGAATCTTCAGCTCCATTCCTGGAGGCGACACAGTTTGCAATTCACAAACACCTGAACACACCCACTAATCATAGTAATTAAGTGATTAGTTGACCAGCTGTGTTTGAACAGAAAGACCACCAAACTGTGCTGGACACTGGCCCTCCAGGAATGGAGCTTAAGATCCCTAGCATATAAATGTAAACTGCCATTGATGCTTTTATCTTCTTAAATCTTCTCCCTAATTTTATTACAACCAGTTATTGTCTGTCATTAATCATTTGACAGCTTCTAAAAGCATGGGCAAAAGATACATGTAGTAAACAATATATTTTGGCACTGTTGCCCATGCAAAGTCTGGGGCCATGCAACACTTGATGCATTTTTTAATTTATTGAAGCAGCATATAAGGTGGCCGATTTAAAGTATAACTAAATTGTCAACAAGGACCCCTTCAGTTTAAGGGTTTAGTGCTCCACTGCTACTTAATGCAACGGCATGTTATTAGTGTCCATCATATAAACTATACACAGTAAACTCTCCAGTATTGATTTAACACTTCCAGACTTCGAGTCCAACTGGGCCTACTGTATATAAACACACAATTGTTGTTGTAATTTAAGTGCAACACTGGGAGTTTTGCTGTGTAATGTGCAATTCTGTATATATAGTTTTTTTTAATTGATTGATTGATTAATTTATATATCAAGCTTACCTATAACAGCCCACATATCCATATAGTACCAGAACTCCAGGCATGCCTGGTCCACTGGTTGCATTACCTCACTCTGAAGATAAGCAATTTGCTCAATAGCGCTGAGCTTTGTATCAAAGGCCATGTAGTGTCCTGAAGAACAGCAACAACAAAAAAGGCAGAGACCTGGTTTGTTAGAGACTGATAACGCTGCACAAGCAAGCCATAGACCTTTAGAACCTGCTTTAATACAGTATGTTATCGCCAGTGTGGAGGAAATTGCCATGGTTGCCAATTGTTCTACAACATCCAAGCAGAGACTCTTACCCAAGTTGGAATTGGTGGTGTGGTCTACTTGAGGTGCAAACTTCGAGTCAGTGACTCCGGATGTCCAGCTCCAGGCTACAGTGTGAGCGCTGAGAGCACTGCTTTCCCAGTAACACAAGTCCATCTCAAAATCACAAAACCCTAAGGTAACCATAACAGACCCAAAGTGTAAGATGACACAAACACAAATATTATAACAAATGTATTAAAACCCGAATTATGGAAAAATTCACTTTGAGTTATTTTAGACACTTTACACAGGTGCTACTGCATGTACACATGCTAAAAATCATAAACATTCTGACTTCCTTTTTTTCTTGTTTTTTAGATTTTTTTGTTCATTAATAATTATATGGTTTAAATGTGCCTTGTGTGTGACACTTTTTCCAAGTGAGAATCTGCATAATTTATTAGAAATTTATATACGGGTTTGTAAGCTCTTGAAAAAACCTTTATCAGTAAATTTGTAATTCATGCAAAAGACACTGTTACTACTGTACATGCGCATGTATTAAAAAAAAAAAAAAAAAACCCACTATGGAACATGTCATACTTCGAGCAGTGAAAAATGCATTATTTTAACTGCCATTTTAACATACTTACTTTTGGGGGAGATCTAAGACCTATTTTAACTTGTTAAAAAAAAAGTAAAATATAGCATCTTTAAACTGAAATTGAAAAATAATAGTAAAGGTAATAGAAATATAATACATTAATATTAATACATTACTTGGAGTCAAACCTAACAGGTTGCCAGATATGTTTTAGGGGTAACATTTTATGAAGTAGAGATCATATCAATGTCAGTTCATACCGTGAGGCAGACATGGCCCATTCAATACGCTCAGATCATCGATGGCAATGTCCATATCCTGACCTTCCCCAGCCACTGCTTCAAATACGATCTGATACACAAACAAAATATCTGCCTGTTATTTCTTCCATCTAACACAAATAAAGTCTACAACAATTCTGTCTCTAGATAGTCAACGCACTGTATATCCTTTCAGTTTTCCTACTTTTCAATAAGATTCTGTTAAATCCACAAGAGTATGGTTTGGGAACTTTATGAAAACATTGGACTTCTGCTTAATTTTTCATTTCCTCAAGAATCTTATCAAATTATTATTATAATTATTATGATGTTATTATGTCATATTTCAAGTTGATAAGTAAACCATATTCAGTAATAAACATTCCCAGCAAAAGGCTAGTTAATGATTGATCGTTCTTTCAGTCATGAAATATATGACAGCCAACTGACTTTTATCAAACAGGATGTTGTTTTGAAATGATTTAATTACTCATTTATCTAAACTGCACATGTACAGTCCTGCATAGCAGCAGATGCTAATCGCAGTCACTACTGTGATTATCACTTGCTGCTATTTGATAGTGTTATATTAGTAGTGTAACTTTAATAGTGTTGCACCATTTGAGAAAATCTAAATCAAGTTGGCAAAAAACAATAAAAAAATTAAAATATAATTTTACAGTACATGCACTATGTGTTCAGATATACAGCAACTGTACTATTTAGCCAAATGACAACGTTTGTACATTTACCTGATAAGGTTTCAGTGGGCTGGTTACAGTGGCTCGGCCGGGTTTCCAGCCTTCTCCCTGATCTCCACTGAGGCTCCAAAGGGTGACTGGAGTGTTTTCTGACTCATGCAGGTACACATTAAGCATCCCCACATTTCTTCCACTCATATGGTACCAGAATATCCAGCATTCCTCGCTCTCAAGATTTGGTTCATAAAAACGCGTCATCATGCGACTTTGAGTGCCACTCGGCCGATCCCACAGCTGTGCACTCAAGTAGTAACCTTAGTACACAGAACATAAATAAGAAACTTAGCACAATACTGTACATAGTATATTGAAATCTTGGTTATAACAAACGTCTCTTATGCTGTCAGTATTCATATTTTTATTATTATGTAAAGAACATAAAACATTCATTCAGTACCTTGCCAAAGTTATCATATACCTTTTGGCACATTACAACCACAAATGTATATGTATTTTACTACATTAAAAAAAATATATATATATATTTATTTTTTATTAAAAAACATTTATAATTTTTCTTCCACTTCACAATGCACCACTTTGTGTTGGTCCATCACATAAAATCCCAAGGGTTAAGTTCAAGGGGTATGAATACTTTTGCAAGGCGCTGTACATAAAGAATCATTTAAAAACTGAAATTCAGCACTGAACTTATGTGGATAACGTTAAGACATTTTTACCTTAATAAAGGAATTTGTTTGGGTAAAATTGTTAGCGTACACATCATGGTCAAAATTATGTGGACACCACACCCATATGTAGGATTTCCACGTTTCAACATTTTCTTTTCACCACAATTAATGATGTACCAGCATGAAAAAATCTCTGTGCACAAAATTAACTCTTTCAAGACAAGGTTTTCTAAGGTTGGATTAAAAGAACTTAAAATGCCTGCAAAGAGTTTTGATCTCAATCCCTACTCATTTTCTTTGGGATTAAGCAGAATGCCAGGCCTCCTCACCCAACGTTAGTGCCTGACCTCACTAATACTCTTATGGATCAATGAACACAAATTCCTATGGCCATGCTAAAGAAATCTAATGGAAAGTCTTTTCAGATGAGTGGCGCCTGTTATAGCAAGAAAGAGGATAGCTATCAACACCGTAGTACTATAGTATAGTATATATAATAGTATAGTTCTTTCGAATGGAATGTTCAACAAGCACATAAGGGTGTCGGGTGCAAGGTGACAGCACTAGCCACTAAAAATAAATTAGGCGAGAATGAACAGCTGCTTCACAAAGTGCACATTGCACAATATTGTACATAGTGCATTGAAATAGTAATAATAGTATACCAGTGATGTATCGACAAAGTATTTAACATAGCAAAATTTATCTCTTGATGCAGATCAAGGATTTGCAGCTGTGAAGACATACGTTTTTTTTTTTATATTCTTTGTTGAATGTCTCACCTTGGTCAGTGCCAAGAGTGTGATCTTTGCTTGGGCTAGGAGAACCTGCAGCCTGCATTCCTGTGATTCTGATCCAGGGGAAATCAGCGTCAGGGTCAGTTTCTAAGCCGCACAGAGAGCTCTGGAATGTACATTCTCTTTCAGGTGGACATGATCCATTTACACTGCTCCAGACCTGCACTCCATCCAGGGCAATACTGCCATCAACACCTCCCAAGGTAGCCTCAAAGATGAACTTCACACACACATACACACAATGTAAAACTATATTATATATAATATATAGTCTATAAAATGTATGTAATTTTCTATATGTTGAGATTCAAATCGAGTACCTGCACTGGATTCTCATTGGTGGCAAAGCTAAGGTCTGTAAACCGCCATTTGTTGCCTTGTGTGCCAGTCCTAATCCACATGACTATCTCTGTCCCATTAATATCCTTACTAATAAATCTAAGAGAACCTGAAAACCCCAATGGGAACATTTTAAATGCT
>JAAGKR010013402.1:0-14065 GCA_011419295.1 Clarias macrocephalus
GGTCTTGTTTTTAGTTAATTTAGCTATGGTATTAAATAGAAATCTTGGGTTGTCTTTGTTATTTTCTATAAGAGTGGAGAGATACGTTGATCCAGCATCACTGAGAGCTTTTTTATAGTTCAGGATGCTTCTCCTTCCAAGCTATTTTGAATACTAACAATTTAGTTTGGCGCCATTTACGTTCGAATTTTCGAGCGGTTTGTTTTAAAGCACGTGTGTGGTCATTATACCAAGGAGCGAGTTTCTTATCTCTAATCATTTTCCTTTTAACTGGAGCTACATTATCTAAGCTATAACGAAGTGCTGACTCTAGATATTCATTCGCCTGTTCGAGTTCTGTGAAGTCAGATGGCGATCCAATCAAAGTTGATAACTCTGGAAGATTATTGATGAAGCTCTGTGCGGTATTTGATGTAAATGTACGTTTAAGGCGGTAGCGCGGTGCTGTGTGTACATTATTACTATGACGCGCTTTAATCGAGACAAGATAGTGATCTGAGATAACTTCAGACTGTGGAATTGTGGTTATATTTCCTATACTTAATCCGAAGGATAATATTAAATCTAAAGTGTGACCTGCTTTATGAGTGGGTCCTACTACACATTGATTTACTCCTACTGAGTCCAGTATGGACAAGAATGCTGTTCTCAGAGGGTCTTCTGGATTCTCAAAATGAATATTAAAGTCTCCATCAATAAACGCTTTATCTACAGAAACAACAAGGTTTGAGAGGAAATCTGCAAATTCGCAGAGAAACTCCGAGTACGGCCCTGGGGGTCTGTAAATGATGATTAGCGGATCGACTGAGCTGACTTTATGTTACTATAGAGAACTTCAAATGCATTAAATTTAAAACTGTGTTTTTGTACGAGAGACATATTATCGTTATAAATAACTGCGACTCCTCCTCCTCTACCAGTTAGCTGAGGCTGGTGTATGTAGCTGTATCCAGGAGGACTCGCTTCATTTAGAGCTACATACTCGTCCTGTTTAATCCAGGTTTCTGTTAAACATAATATATCAAACGCCTGATCTGTGATAGTTTCATTAACAATAACTGCTTTAGATGCGAGAGATCTAATATTAAACAGTCCTAGCTTCAGATCAGAGGTGCGGCTGCGCATTCAGTGTGATCTGAGTTTTCAATTCAATTCAATTCAATTCAATTCAATTTTATTTGTATAGCGCTTTTAACAATTGACATTGTCGCAAAGCAGCTTTACATAGTCAAAAGAATTAAGTTTGTATGAAATGTGAATGTGTGTGAATCAAACTGATAAGATGGTCCCTGATGAGCAAGCCGAGGGCGGTGGCAAGGAAAAACTCCCTGAGATGGTAATGGGACATGTTTGGTGCAGTTTTTGGTGTCTATGTTAATTAAATTACTAAAACAGCGTCTTTATACATTTGTGTTTAGCTTGGGGAACAGACACAGTCTCAATATGATGAACCCTATGCAACTAGCACACGGTTGGTTTAGCCTGTCTGTCTGCTCCCTAGCCTGAGGCCAGCTTTGCCCTCAAAGGTCTTCCTGTTGTCTATAAAGCCCACATTATTTTCCGAGCACCACCTGGACATCCAGCGGTTCAGCGACCATAACCTGCTGTAAGCTATGTCGCCACGTCTCATTGGGATGGGACCAGAGCAAACTACTTCATCAGCCATCACCTTTGCTAGTTTAAACACCTCTGTAAAGTTACCCTTGCTAACCTCTGACTGACGAAGGCGTATATCATTAGCTCCAGCATGTACCACTATCTTAGAGAACCTATGCTGACCTAGAGCCCTAAGATTACCTGCTATGTCCGGTGCTCTGGCTCCCGGGATACACCTGACCACTGCCGCTGGCGCCCCTAAAGGCCGAGCTAATTTCACGTGCCTCAGTATAGAGTCTCCTATAACCGGAGCTCTTTCAGGTTTCTCAGCGGGTGCATCACTGAGGAGAGCGAACCTGTTGGACACGTGAAGCGCAGAAGAGGTGTGCTCCGGTGGGCTAGTCTTAGCGTTAGCTTCGGCTGAACGAGTATGCCGCCGAGTCGTCACCCACTCGCCCCGCTGTGAGGGCTCTACTGCCGGAGTCGGGGGCTGGTTATCTCCACCTGCGGCACCCAGACTTTCCGCTACGGGAATAACGCTGCTCTCGCGCTCTCTAACCCTCTCTAGAGTCTGGATGTGCTCCTCTAATGCTGGTATCTTCTCGTCAGGGTGCTCACTAACACACACCTATCACAAGTAAAGTTTTCACTAATGACGGAGGAAGAATGTCTAAACATCCTGCACTCCACACACTGAGCATTATAGCGTACCTGAGTCGGAGTTTAGTTGTTTGGAGCTGGATTTCGTTTAGACCAAGAAACTCGCGGGTTCTCCAAAAAGCGCTAAAAAAGGAAGAAAAAAAAGGCAAAGCCCAATAATATGAACATGTAAAAATTAATTGCTATTAATATTATTATTCTATGAACATATAATTATATCATTATTATATAAGTAATATATAATTATTATTAATATGTATGAACTATATTTTTCTCAGAAATTAACACTTTGTTTACAGAAATTTCCAGGTTTGAAATTCAGAGCCTTCCCCACTAGTCCTGATTGGCTGGAGCAATATTTTGCCATTTGGCTAAAACAGACATTATTTATTTCATTTCAGGGCTGTGAGCAGAGAAAGTGTATTTTGCTAACGCACACACACAGTGGACAGCTACCAAACCAAGAGGAGAAAAAACACACATTCAATTTGTTATATATACACTATGAAGGTGAGTCAGAAACTATCCACACTTCTGTTGGCTGTCTTATCAGCGCTTTCCATTCAAAGCTACTGTCCCCCCGTCACTGCTGTGTAGGTGTAAATGTGTTATATCAGTTCATTTGTAATTGCAAAAATAAATACCCTAGCACAAAAGCTGTTACACCTGCCAATGGCCCTGGACCTCATAATTACATAAAGCCTAAGTATAGAGTAGCAGATAGCAACTTATTTCATACAATCTATTCATCTTGTAAGTATTGTGATAACGTAAAAATGTTAATAAATATGCAGTATTTTTTCTTAATTAAATCTAAATGACAAAAATTAAGATTAATGCTTGACTGGTTAAAAAGGGCACAATACATTAATAAAATATTTAAAGAAATATGTAATATTATTTAAACTACATGATCCACATATGAGGGGAAATTTATGCAACACAAATGTACATGGATTAACCAACATGTTTTATGAACTAAAAATCAAAATCAAAAACCACAGGAGCAATGAGAAAAAATAAATTAATTGAAGGGAAAAAAGCCTAAAAACCTTTTGTAGTCAAACGTATAAAAACTCAACTTAAAATTTAAAGTTTGTTCAGGGTGTGTGAATAGCAGATTTGTTAGTAGAATTTGTGCATGTTGATGAAATGCAAACTGTATTAAATCATCCATACAGTCTCTCTCTCTCTCTCACACACACACGCACGCACGCACGCACACACACACACACACACACACACACACACACACACACACACACACACACACACACACACAATTACCATAGTACACACCCTACACAAATACAGAAAACAAAAAAAACAACAACAATAACTCAGTGACACACACGGTCCTACAATAAAGGAATAAAAGGAAATACAATCAAAATGTGAATTCATGTGAATAAATAAATACGTAAATAAATAGAAAGATGGAATAGATAAGAAAGAAAGAAAGAAAGAAAGAAAGAAAGAAAGAAAGAAAGAAAAAGGGATAGATATGAAAACTAGAATGTGAAAATAAAGGATTTGCAACAAAATTAAAATACAGTTGTGCTCAAAAGTTTGCACTTTTTGAAAGGAGTTGCTAAACATTGCCATTTGCGTAAATGCGATTTGGTAAATATGACTGATTTTAGTTGTTTGACTCATTTTTAAAACCTAATGACGGCTGAAATCACAAACAGTTTACATATCCTTGCATGTTTGGCCACATTATAAACACACAGGTTTAAATGGCTATTAAAGGGATGTTTCCACACCTGTGACTCAATGTCATTGTGATTAGTGTCTGTGCGTACATAGTGAGTTTCTCAGCTCATGAGGTGATGTCTTAGGTGGATACTGCATCATGAGGAAGACCAAAGAACAGCCAATGGACCTGTGTGATAAAGTAGTTGAGCTTTATAAAGCAATAAAATGAAATAAAAATATATCTCAACATTTGAAAATGCCATTCAACAATGTCCAAGAGGGAGAATAAGAGGTTCTGTTAATACTAAGCCAAGGTCAGTTAGACCAAGAACGCATTAAGGTGGTACTTGAACACAAATGACTGCATGGTCGAGATGGCAGGAGAAAGCCCTTACTGCGCCCATGCCACAAAAAGGCCCGCATGCAGTACGCCAGACAACTCCTAGACAAATCTCACAGCTTTTGGAGCAGAGACATGTGGACCGGCCATCACAGGCTCCTGACCCCAATATCATTCAGCCACTTTTCTGTAGATCTCAAACATGCAGTTTATCCAAGACAACCATAACATTTATGGGAAATGGTGGCATTTTGCCAAGAAAAATGGGCAGCTATACTAGCTGAGAGAATGAAGGACCTCATGCAAAATTATATATATAAAAAAATTGCCTGCCATTATTCATTTTCTTTATTGTCATGTTTTGATTGATGATGGTGGCATTTTGTTACATCTTGCATATGAATTTAAGAAATTAAATCAATTAGTTTTGTCCTTTCACTCATATTCTCTTAAATAAAGTTTACACATCTTTCTCCCAAGGTTTGCAAACTTTTGAGCACAGCTGTAAGTAATACAAAATTGCATGTAAAAATATTAACAGGTGAAAATAAATTGATAAAAAAAAGAAAAAAAGGAGAAATTCTAGAAAAAAAAAGTTTTGTATGTACACAGATCAGACTTAACATTATGACCACCAGGAACATCCCACAAGAGCTGCAGTTTTGGAGTTCGCTCATTTTTCTCCTTGCCCATATTTTCAACACAGTAGCTACTGTGAGAAGGACCAAATTGTGATGGCTAGCCAACTGGGTTTAAAGCAATTCCAAAACTGCAGCTCTTGTTTGATGTTCCTGGTCTGCAGTGGTCAGGACATACCAAAAGTGATCTAAAGAAGAAAAACCAGTGAACTGGCAACAGGGTCATGTGCAGCCAAGGCTCACTAATGCATATGCAGTGTGAAGGCTGGCCCGTGTAGTCTGATCCAACAGAAGCGATACGGTAGCCAAAATTGAGGACAAGGTTAACTCTGGTTCCAATAGAAAGGTGTCAGAACACACAGTGTTAAGGTGGCAAATGTGGGACCTACTCAATATTAGGCTGGTGGTTATAATGTTATGGCTGACCTGTGTGTGTGTGTGTGTGTGTGTGTGTGTGTGTGTGTGTGTGTGTGTGTGTAAATGAATTTGACTTTTGTTAGTTAGGATTGATTTTATAATACTTATACTTCAATTTAATATATTCAAAACGTGATAAATTTTTAGGTGACACTCATGAATTCAGTATTGGTATTTTTACTTTCAGTGAGGTGTGAGCACATGCACTTTGTACAGGTGTATATACAGAATGCTGACGATCCCTGCGCTGTGGGCCGGCTGTACATTTTAGACAGTGTGAATATGTTGAGCAAGTGCAGTTCTACAGAATGTTTCATTATTATTTCACCGGCTGTATAAACAAGGCACGTTGATACCTGTTCTCTAGAAGGTATTCTGACATAAATACTCACACTATACATAAAAAAAAAGTAATCCAATAATTTTTTATACTCCAGCATATTCTCATCCTAAACTTTTATTGAAAATTTGTGTTAATAAGCATGTAATTGGTGACCATAAAAAAATACTATTAAAATTACTTTTGTCATTCTTTTCATTTATTTTTTATCAACCAACACAAACATTATACACACATAAATATATAGATATAGATATGTTACATGTCCATTATGAATAACTTACACACACATTATAAATAGTTGTTACAGAGTATAAATATTAATCCAATAATCTGAATGTAAGATATCTGTGTATGCGTATTGTTCTTCTATTCCATTCTGTAGGAGATTCAAGAAAAGATGCCTCTCTATGGAAAGAAAGAAAGAAATTGAACATCTTTCATTATTATTTAACTTGTAATTAAATTTGTCTTAGTGCAGTATTTGAGATATGCATAATAAATTATGATTTTGGCATGCTAATAAAGTGATAAAATTTATATGTATACAACAATGTGTGTTCTTCTGGATGTGTTACTCACCTTCAGTAGCAAAAAAAGTTAAGTTCCTCTCCACAGTCTCTGTTGTCACAGGTGTGTGTCTCAGTGTCACAAGCACCACAGCGGTGATAGGGAATTGGACATGAAGGAAATGAGACCAGGCTCTCCACTGGCTGCCCGTCCACCCAAAACCATTTTCCATTCATGAAGCGCAGACCGATCCATGCATTGAGAGTTTGAGCAGTGATCGTTTCAGGCAGGACTAGCTGGGGGGATGAAGTCAGACAGGCCAGACCTGTGTAGGTCATCTTGCAGTAGTCCAAAGCATCCTCCCAAGTCTTCTTCTCCATCACCAAGATCCGAGAGGCATTTGGAAAACATGTGATATTTGAACCAGATAAACTAGATGAATTAAAAGCTGAATAAGATACATGGACGGAGGTTGAACTTGTAAGAAGTTGTGTGACTAGACCAGTTGGAACAGCCAACCCACAGACAGTTGGCAAAGGAAATAAAATAAAAGTAAATAAAAGTAGCATCTCTGCTGTAATGTGTCTGAACTCTTCAGATCTTTGGATCCATCTATCCCAGTCTAGCTCATGAACTTAAAGCTCAACTACAAAAATAATTTAAAACACATGCAAAATAGGATTAGCATTCATGACCAGAAAAAGAGTTCACAGAGAAAGCACAATCCTACAACAACAACTCCACTGGCATTTTGTAGTGTGAAGTTTTATTAGCATAGTCTATGAGCAGGTATATAAAACATGTCTCAATGCAGACACACAGTGAGGTAATCGACCATTGAAAACACAATTTTTTTTTTCAATTCAATTCATTTATTTATATAGTGCTTTTAACAATGGTAATTGTCTCAAAGCAGCTTCACAAACTGATAAGAAGATTCATGGCTGTGTGTATATAGTGAAAAAAATGTGTATAGATAATAATGAGATTGTCCCTGATGAGCAAGTCAAGGGTGATGGTGACAGTGGCAATAAAAAAACTCCCTGAGATGGCAATAGGAAGAAACCTTGAAAGGAACCAGACTCAACAGGGACCCCATCCTCATCTGGGTGATTAACGGATATCAGGAATCATATAACGACATCATGTGTGTTATGCAGCTGAAAGTTCGATATAACAGAAGTTAATTAAATTAACATGAGTCCAGTTCAGCTCACGGATGAGTCAGCAGGTGCAGAGGGCAGATGGGGGTCTGGATCACTGGGAGCTCAGGGGCAGCATGTGTAGTTCCAAACCATCATGAAGCAGAATCCAGCTGGAGCAGGTCCTTCTCTGGATGCTTCAGGATCCTCGCAGGGTTGGCCTCTGTCTACTGGAGCTGGCACAATCACCAAATGCCTCGGGATGGGTAGAAAAATAAAGAGCAGGTGGAAACAATTAGCGTAGTTGCCATTCAGGATAGATGTATTGGTGTATGAGGTTATGGGATGAGTTACGTGTATGCCAGATTAAAGAGATGCGTCTTGAGTCTACTTTTAACTGGGAAACTGTGTCTGAGCCCCGAACACTGCCAGGAAGGCTATTCCAAAGCTTTGGAGCTAAATATGAAAACGTATCTTTTATAGATTTTGATATTCTGGGAACTACCAGAAGTCCGGAGTTTTGTGATCTTTTGTGAGCTAAACCGTTTAGAGCCTTGTACATAAGTATAGCTAGTTTGTAATTCATTCTAAACTGAACAGGTAGCCAGTGCAGGGATGATAATATTGGGGTTATGTGATCATATTTTCTGGATCTAGTGAGAACCCTGGCGGCTGCATTTTGGACTAACTGTAGCTTGTTAATTGAGGATGCAGGACAGCCACCCAGTAATGCATTACAGTAGTCCAGTCTGGAGGTCATGAATGCATGAACCAGCTTTTCTGCATCAGATACAGATAAAATGTTCCTAAGCTTGGCAATATTTCTAAGGTGGAAAAAGGCTGTTTTTGTAATATAAGAAATAAGATTTGCATAGGATAAGTTAATGTTTAATATTACACCCAGGTTTTTCACTGTCGAGCTCGTAGTAATAGTACAAGCTGAATTGTGAGAGCTGTTTGTTGGCCCTGTTTTTTGGGACAATAAGTAATATTTCTGTTTTGTCATCCAATCTTGTATATCTTGGACACATTCAGTTAATCTAGACAACTTGGGTATTTCATCTGGCTTTGTTGCGATGTATAACTATGGAATAAAATCGCTGTCAAAAATAATCGTGCGTAAAAAAAGATTTGTGTGTAATTTTGTGTTTTGTCTGAGTTGGATTTCAAAATCTACGGCCACGACAGCTTACAGATATGATATTTAATGTGTTTGCTACAGAACTACTCTGAAATATATGACTCTATGAAGAAGCGCTCTGCCATGGTTTTAAACCACTGGCGCCAAAATGGCAGATCAGCAGCCGAGCGCTTCTTCATCGTCTCAGGTACGTTGTTTTTTTCACAGATTATGACATGTTTAAGGCTTACTTAATAAGTCTAATAACAGGGAGGATATTGATATTAATATTAGAAATATTAATGTTACAGGGACCGCAGATAACGCACTTACTAGAACGCCTCAGGTCACGAATAAGTGCAGTTTTTGATGGCCATCACCTGGACTTGGACTATTTCCAGTATGTTCTCAATCAAGAAGTGTTTATTTTGTCATCAGCATCCAAGATCTTCGATGTCCCAAATGATATTTTGGAGACCCTCATGGAGCTACAACAAAAAATTCATGCCGCTCTTTCCCAAGAGTCAGCCCCAGTTCTTATGAGGGAATGTGGTGAGGGACGAGGTCGATCTAAGTTTATTATTTCAGAGGAAATGCTGTCCCGGCTCATTGAGATGTCGTTACCAGTTTCTTGTGTTGCGAACGTTTTAGGAGTAAGCCAATCAACAATCTTCTGCCGAATGCGTAACTTGGGTTTATCTGTAAAAACTACATATAGCACAATATCTGACAGTGAACTGGATAATGCCATTTTGGCCATCAAGAGAAGACTACCAAATGCTGGCTATAGGATGATAAAAGGTTGCCTGCAGACAGATGGACATAGAGTTCAATGGAACCGTATAAAAGAATCCATGCACAGAGTGGATGCCCCTGGAATTTTGGAAAGGATGACACAGCTGGGGTGTATTGTCAGGAGGTCATATTTTGTTCAAAATCCATTGTCCTTAGTCCATATTGATACGAACCACAAGCTCATAAGGTAGGTCTTATTTCATATTTTACCTACAATACTGTAATGTTATGCAATATTACCTTTAATGTGATTTTACTTTGAAGGTACAACATCATAATATTCGGTGGGATAGATGGGTTCTCATGAAAGGTAAGCACATTTATTTCCAACCTAGTTCTATCTATCTATCTATCTATGTTTAAATGATTTAATGTATTCCTTTTTATTATTTTTTTGGTATAGATCATGTACTTGGAACCAGCAACAAACAACCGTTCAAGCACTGCCTTGTCATTCTTTCTTCAGTTTGTGCACAAGCATGGCTGGCCTTCAAGGTAGGAGAAAATAGTTTTTCTGGTCCTCACTTTCTTGCATTTAGTTATACACTCATCCATTTCTCAGGTCATTTTGACCCAAAACTGATTTTCAAAAAAGAAAAATGTGACACTTGTACCCGGAAACACAAAAACTGAGTGGATTCAATGAGTTTAAATGGGTGCCATAAAAAAGTAACAAAAGTGTCCCTTGTGGGTCATTTTTAGTCACATATGAATGAATGGAATTTGAGAAAACTAAGTTTTTTTTATTACATTAGGTTTTGTTTATGTACAAAATCTGAGATAATCCAGTAAAGATTAATACCCAAACAAAGGGCTGAGACTACAAAATATCCCCAATGCAGAAAACTCTCCTATACACAAACACACACATGGTAACACACACACTCCATTAGAATACATTACAATGAGTTTCAAATTTCTGCTGGGATATGACTGTAATTTGTAATTTTTTTTGTTGACATAACAGTTATTTGTTTATCCCATTCGAGTGATGTGGTGGAGACCAATGGGTTTATATCATATTTATATATATATATATTTAAATATATATATATATATATATATTTAAATATATACGATCAAGCGATCAGACAATAGACTGGATTTTTCCCTTTTTTATCTACACCTTTAATAAAGTCTTGTTTCAATCTCTGCAATCATTTCTAGACAACAAATACAACTTATTTAAAAATATGATCTGACAAAATGTCTGCTTTAAAATATAAAACATTTCATAATAAACCAAATTAGTTATACCTGTTAAGAACTCCTTGCTAAGAGCACCCGAGTCGACCCCTGCTTCGCTGAAAAAGGTAACCTTTAATCTACCTTTCGGTGACGATTTCTTCTGACGCTGCCACTGCTGCATACCTCAACTGTAGATGTCATTCCGAGAAATGCAGATTGAAAAGGTGTTGGTTTGATCAACTTTACAGCTGATCCAATTCAAAATCTCCCCAGAACTTTACTAGAAATAAACAAAAATAAAACATGAAATGTAGCAGCAACAAGCACAACAAACAGTTTCATAATATACCATTTTTACCTTTGAAGTGTATTCATTGGGTCACTGAAGTTATCATTATATTCTGTAGTTCTGCACAGAGACAAAAATAAAAATTAAATGCTTTTATATTTAAAATTGCTAGATAGATAACTTTTTATTAGAAATTTAAATTTTAGATAATTAAACTCTTTAGTAATTTACCGTAATCCACAGTTAGCTGCATGTATCTCAATAAGATCACTGTTAAATGTTTTGTTGCACAGTGGACACTCAGCAGCCTGATGTGAAATTAAACAATTGTTTAGGAACCATGCATATACCATCGACTGGAAATTCATATCGTTTCATACATAAATAAATCAAATATCATTCTCACAGTCTCTGTCCAGTTATCATTTATATTTGAATCAGAGCCATCAATATCCTGTGACTTTTCATGAAACCACAAAGATCACATAAAATTGTTTTCAAAGCTAATGAAGTAGAAACAAAAGAGCAGTATGTAACAAAGACAAAAAAACAACCACACCTCTTTCCAAGTGCCAATAGAACTCGAATTATCTTCTTTTGGGGAGTCTGATGACTTCTCCATTGACTGGAATTTAAAAAAGAATCTCATCAACCTAGTTTTTAGCACTCATTAGGGACTAAAATACTTTAGTACTTACTTTAGACTTACATCATCACTTAAGGTACATAGATCCACGAGTTCTTTCTTACAGTGCTTTATATGTAGTGGAAGGCACTGAAGAGGAACCATTTGGCTGCAGAGTGTACACTGGGCGTTGGGCATTTCTTCAAATTCTCTTGCATCAGTTGGTGATGGAGTTGTGTCAAGTTGCTCTTGCAGAGGAACTACATACATTGTGCACTTTCCGTTATTGCTGACTGTTTTTAATTGTTGCCCATTATACCCATCTGGGTCAGGAGGGATGACAGTCAATTTCCGCTGCCCACCTCCACCTACAATTAAAAACAGAAAATATAAACAGACAATCCACCAAAATATTCAACAGATAAAATCCACCCAATATCTATAAACATACTGTATATGATTTTAATTCACACAACATTCAAAACAATCCTACATACCTGGGCACTTGTGCAACAACCATCCTCCACAGATTTTTGCCAGTTTTGGATATGCATTAACAAGCACCTCTGATAGCTTAATTATCAAAGACAGAGTAAAACAAAATAAAGAAAGTCACTCAACACACACACAAAAACAAACAAACAAGAAAAATAACTATCAATCTTACCTCTGAATGAGTCATGTTTTTGTTTATAGTTAATGATCTTCTCCCAAGTCCTGCAAGTGTAAGTTGTAATTCTGTCTCTCCTTTGGGCGTTTTTTCATATCGTTGGTCAAGCAGGAAAAAAAAAAAACACCAAAAATCTTTTCTTTGGCCGTTTATATGGTCCAAAACGTTTTTTTTTTTTACCCCTTACCTCCTTTCTAAAAAATCCAGGAAATGACCTAAAAAGGATTTAATTTTGATTTTTGAGCCAGTTCAGAACACTCACATGCACACTTATATGTGTGATGTTTTTTATGCTGTACAAACTGTGTATTCTACCAGTACACACACACACACACACACACACACACACACACACACACACACACACACAAACCAGTGTATTAAAACAAATAAATAATGAATATCACACTTTGCCATTTCCTGTTGCACTGACTGCACATTTGACTTGGACCTTATGTCTTATGCTAACTGTCCACTGGTATTTGACTGGTTCCCCACTTTCTGTTGTCCAACACTTAAGGTGTTGGTCAACATGGACACCAGATTCTGGGCTGTGTTCAAGATGTCACCTAATGGAACCTAATGAACAATAAAATATGACTTCAACACATAAGCAGTGAACACTTATATTACATTACCTGTGTATTACATTGCATCTAAACACCTTTTAGTAAGTTAACACTTATGATCCTTTTAATGTGACCCTTTCTCATCATGCCACAAGCTGTAACGATGACCTAAACAGCTCCTAACCGTGGCAGAGCGCATGCGCCGAATCGATTCCTCTTCCCTCGGATAGTAGTGGCTGTGCATGTGGGCTTGATGACGTATTTTTGACAGCGGTTTAACACACTACATTCATGGGTGTAATTTCGCAATTTGTCCGCGTAACAGAGGAGTTGTAAAAATGAGTTTTGTATCTGTAAACGGTCAGAGTCATATATTTCAGAGTAGTACTGTAACAAACACATTAAATATCGTATCTGTAAGCTGTCGTGGCTGTAGATTTTTAAATCCAACTCAGACAAAACACAAAATTACACACAAATCTTTTTTTTACGCACGGTTATTTTTGACAGTGATTTTATTCCATATATAACTGGGTATTATCAGCATAACAATGGAAACTAATCGATTCCTGTTTGGTGACGTAGCTTCCCGTGAAAGTTCCTCGTTTGTTTGTAACAGTGTTTAGAGTATATTTTGTTTTTATAATTATATTTTTTCCTGTTTTTACTAAATAACAAACTAGTTTTACACTTTAATACTATTGGACTTTATCCGGTTTTTTTTTTTTTTTGCGCTTTTTGGGAGAACGCGGGTATCATCTGACCAACAACAAGCGAATCCATCACCAAATAATCACAACTCCGGCAAAAAGGTACGTTATCATGTCCACCATTCAGCTCGCTCAGTGTGTAGAGAGCAGGATGTTTAGACATTCTTCCCCCGTCGTTAGCGGTAACTTTATTTGTAATAGGTGTGTGTTAGTGAGCACCCTGACCCTGATATCACCATTAGAGGAGCGCATCCAGACTCTAGAGAGGGTTAGTGAGCGCGAGAGCAGCGTTATTCCCGTAGCGGAAAGTCTGGGTGCCGCAGGCGGAGATAACCAGCCCCCGACTCCGGCAGTAGAGCCCTCACAGCGGGGCGAGTGGGTGACGACTCGGCGGCATACTCGTTCAGCCAAAGCTAATGCTAAGGCTAGCCCACCGGAGCACACCTCTTCTGCGCTTCACGTGTCCAACAGGTTCGCTCTCCTCAGTGATGCACCCGCTGAGAAACCTGAAAGAGCTCCGGTTATAGGAGACTCTATACTGAGGCACGTGAAATTAGCTCGGCCTTTAGGGGCGCCAGCGGCAGTGGTCAGGTGTATCCCGGGAGCGAGAGCACCGGACATAGCAGGTAATCTTAGGGCTCCAGGACAGCATAGGTTCTCTAAGATAGTGGTACATGCTGGAGCTAATGATATACGCCTTCGTCAGTCAGAGGTTAGCAAGAGTAACTTTACAGAGGTGTTTAAAATAGCGAAGGTGA
>JAAGKR010013403.1:0-14061 GCA_011419295.1 Clarias macrocephalus
AAAACGCGAGAATATTGGAAATAAAACACAATAATCCGACAGCAAGATAGCGTGCTGCGCTTCCTTATAAGCCGGAAGAAATCAGCACCAGATGAGAAACCGGTGTGCCAACGGGGCGGTGAGGGGGGCGTGTGACGAGAGATGACAGAATGGGAAAAAACATGGCCGCGTGATGAGAAGCATGACAGCGTGGGAAAGGAAATGTCTGGAGGCGGAGGCGGTCTTTGATCAGCGCGAAATCGCTGAGAGTGTGATAGAATTAGATTAAACATAAAATAAAATCAGTAAAATAGAACTGAGGAATACTGAGGTGTGTGTGTACTGATGTCTAGGTGATGAGCAGACTAAACTCCTGATGACCAGAGTCTTTCTAAATTTGTGTTTAGCTCAGGGAACAGACACAGTCTCAATATGATAAACCTTGAGTGGCGACTCTATGCAGGTAGCAGACGGTTGGTTTAGCCTGTTTGTCTGCTCCCTGGCCTTGGCTCTGTGTAGTCACCAATTAACTAGGCCTCTTCTGAGACTATGCGCTATACTACAAGAAATGAGAGCAGCACCTTCCCGAGTGGGATGGACACTGTCCCGCCCTAACAGGCCAGCTTTGCCCTCAAAGGTCTTCCAGTTACCTATAGAGCCCACATTATTTTTGGAGCACAGAGCCAGAGCATACTATTTGATCGGACATCGCTTTCGCTAGTTTAAACACCTCTGTAAAGTTATACTTATCGTTAACGCGTATATCGTTAGCTCCAGCATGTACCACTATCTTAGAGAACCTATGCTGTCTTAGAGCCCTAAGATCACCTGTATTTCCGGTGTCTGGCTCCTGGGATACACCTAACTACTGCAGCTGGCGCCCTAAAGGCCTAGCTAATTTCACGTGCCTCAGTCTAGAGTCTCCTATAACCAGAGCTCAATGGATGGATGGATACATTTATGATCCCAAAGAGAATTTCAGATATCCAGCAGCATTGGAGACAGTAACATAAAGACAGGTTGTAGATTGCACACTGTCTATTTTACCTGTAGTCAGTAAACACAGAAGTGTGAAAACTGACCAGAAGTTATTAGTGCAAGGCAAAGAACAAAAATTACAAGATACTGTATATAAGAAGCATATAAATAAAGCATATAAATCACAAGTTTAACAGAAAAACAAACAGAATAAGAGAAATTATGTTAATTGCAGTGCAATAATTTTATATGTGGCAAAGTGACAATGCAAATAGTATAGTAAAATAAGTGTTTGCCTCTGCTCACATTCTTCTGAGAGCCCTGTCTCAAAGAATGCGAGAAAAAACCCATTGGCATATTGCCAGTGTGGTATGGAGTGTTCTTGATTATTTTCATGATCCTACAAATCAGTGCCCCATTCATCTTTCCCACTCACCTGTAACTCTGACAGTCACCGTCCTGGTTACGTGGCCCACAGAGTTATGCGCAGTGCAAGTGTACTGACCCTTGTCTTTTATACGGATGCTACTGATACGGATGGAGGAACCTGAGATGAATGTGTTATTAGGTAAAGTCCAGTTGTAATGAGGGCGGGGGTTTCCATCTGCTGAGCACTCCATCATCAGACGTTCACCTTCATTTTGTGATACACTGGTAAATACAGGGCCTTTAATAATCGGTTTATCTGAGAGAGAGAGAGAGAGAGAGAGAGAGAGAGAGAGAGAGAGAGAGAGAGAGAGAAAACAAAAGTTTTTCTAACTTCTTCACAGACAGTCAGACTAAGCAAGATGTCAGTAGAACTATTCCTAATGCAACTGTAGCTGCTGTACAATCAGGGATAAACTTGACCTACTGTCAACAGTTTGGGATCACTTGAAAATTTCAACAACAATACCGGGGGTTTAAAAATTATGAAATAACACATATAGAATGAAGTAATTATAACAACAACAACAACAACAACAACAATAGTCAGTTGCTATTTTAAGACACAGAGATCAGCATTTCTGAAATAGTTTGCGCTAGAACAGTATTGTGCATTTGCAAAACCCATCAAGCATCATAAAGACCTTCCCAGAAAAGCAACCTCTGCTGCAGAGCAGAAGAGCCTCAGAAATAAAACTCACCTTGGATTAGACCCGTTATGAAAGCTCTACAGATCATGAGTTACAGATACATCTCAATATCAACTGTTCAAAGCAGATTATTTCATATTTTGGACACATTCATCATTGCTTTACAATGTAGAAAGAAATATAAATTAGAAACAACCATGGAGTTAGAAAGTGATCCCAAACTTTTGAGTGGTAGTGTGGCTAGTGCTCAAGCTAATGTTTGTTAGATGTTTACAGATACTATAATAATGTTACAGACTCACAATGTACAGTGATGGTGATTGGCTGTGATTCAGACACAACCGGACCTGCGTCCAGATTCAGCACAGCTGCACATTTGTACTGCACTCCTTCATCCTCACGTCTGGCCGTAACGTTCAGTTTCACCGTCACATTCACGTTCTTCATCTCATTTGCCAAGTCTACAAGTGACAATTTACTAAATAGTGTGAAGGTGTTGTTTAACTTCGGATTGGATCTGCTCCAGTGTACACTGAGCTTATGTCCAGGACCGACATTTTCAATCTGACACATCAGCACTGTCTGATGTCCCTCTATCCACGCAGCAGAGGTCAGAGTAACACTGTCTGGTCTCTCTGTAAACACACACACACACACACACACACACACACACACAACACACACACACACACACACACAGCATAAACCATGTTGAATATAATAAATGTGCACACAATAAGAAAGTTTATGAGATGGAGGTACTCACTGTAAATGGTGAGATTTACATGACTCCTACACTCATCATTTTCCATTGTGATGTAACATGTGAGACTGTCAGCTTCCTCCCAATTAGTCAGACTCTCTACCTTCCACATCAAACTTGTTTCAGTGTCTGTCCTCGGGTGTGATGATTTAGACTCCCAGCCCAGCCAGTATCCCGTCACAGGTTTACTCAGTATGGAGCAGTTCACTTCAGCAGTGTGTCCATACTCCACCAGCAGAGACGCCGGAGTGACGACAGGATCTCTACATACTTCTGTTTAGCACAATAACACACCCAGAGCTGATTTTGTGTTTTCAGCTAAGTAGAATGAAAGCGTCTAATAATATAATACATATAATTAAAAAACTTAAAATTGCAAATTAGTAGTCAGTTTTGCAGAGTTTTTAAATTTTCACATATACAGTTCTACAGGGTTCGACGGGTTGTAAAGTTCTGATTGGTTGGCACTCATAAAACAATGAATATAAAGAATTTGTCACATGCGAACGACGACGGGGCGAAGAGATGGATCCAAATGCAAAGGAGCAGAGAAGATCTTGAGATGCTTGGGCTGGGTGACCTGAAGCTGTGTGCCATGGAGAGATGAGAAGCGGATCCGTGGTCGAGGTGCGAAAGTGAAAGTTCAAAGCCGTTAAATCCATCTGCAAGAGCGTTGAGCCGAAACGTCAAGCAAAGCCGTGGTCGAGGAACAAAAGTGAGAGTTCAAAGCCGTTAAATCCGTCAGAAGGAGAAGGAGAAAAATGAACAAGGGTGCAGTTTGTTATCCAGTGGCGATCTCTGGAACAAGATCGCTCCAACGCCGGTGTTGGATGCATCTACCTTCACCACGAACTGGCGGGACGGATCGGGGATGACCAGAATCGGGGCTGAGGTGAACCTTCTCTTGAGGATGGAAAAAGCTCTCTCCGCCTCCTTGTTCCAGCAGAAGCGCGTCTTGGAGGAAGTCAGCGCCATTAAATCGGCGGTAGAAGTTGGCGAAGCCCAGAAATCTTTGGAGGTCTCGTCGCGAGGCTGGGGTTGGCCAGTTGGAAACCGCCTGAACCTTGGCCGGTTCCATCTCTAACCATGAGGGAGAGATGACGAAGCCTAGAAAAGTGGTCGATGTCGTGTGAAATTCACATTTCTCTGTCTTGGCATATAAATTGTTCTCTAAAAGTCTCTGAAACACCTGGCGAAAGTGAGGTCGATGCTCCTCCAGGTTGCGGGAAAAAATCTAAATATCGTCCAGATAGACGAATACGTAGAGGTTCAGGAAGTCATGGAGTATGTCGTTTATCAGGCTCTGGAAGACGGCAGGGGCGTTGGTGAGTCCGAACGGCACTATGGAAGATGGTGGCTCCCTGGAGAAAAATCGAAGGCCGTAGACATGAGCGGTAAGGGGTAGCGGTTGCTGATGGTTATGGCATTGAGCCCTCTGTAATCTATGCATGGACGAGGGGACGCATCTTTTTTTTGACAAAGAAAAACCCTGCTCCAGCGGGTGAGGAGGAGGGATGAATGATACCAACAGCGAGAGCCCCTGTGATGTACTCATTCATGGCTTCTTGCTCTTGGCGTGTCAGAGTGTAGAGACTACCCTTTGGAGGAGCGGTGCCAGGAAGGAGGTCAATGGGACAATCATAAGGCCAATGAGGAGGAAGCAACAAGGCTCGAGTCTTGTTGAAGACCAGCTTGAGATCGTGGTACACAGCGGGAACATTGAAAATGTTAGGGAGATTGTCAGGCTTGGCTGGAGTGGAAGGTAGAGGGAGCGCAGAGAGAAGACAAGACCCGGAACACGACGAGCTCCAGCCCGTGATAGTGTGCTTAGTCCAGTCAATGTGTGGTCCATGAAGCGCTAACCAGGGAAGACCGAAACTACAGCAGCATGGGATTTCTCAATAACCAACAGGCAGATCTCCTCGGAGTGGTTTCCGGAAATTCGTAGGGTAAGAGGGCAGGTTCGCCGTGTGATGGCTGGCAGAGGGCTTCCGTCTAGGGCCTGAACTGCGAGCGGAGGTTCTACTGGAACACTTGGGACCTCCAACGACCTAGCTGTAGCGGCTACGGTTAGAACCGGAGTCGATGATTGCCTGGACCTAGTGAGCTTGGCCGCAGATGATTATCGTAGCAGGGAATAGGGGACGTGATTCTGGTAGTCTGCCTGAAGGAGCGCCCTCTAGTGCTCCCAGCCTGACATGATAGTGCTCCTTTTGACGGGCAGTTCTTAAGAAAATGTCCCGAGTCTCCACAGTAGAAACAGGCTCTTTCCTGGCAACGCCGACGCTGCTCCTTCTCAGAAATTCGAGTCCTGCCTAGCTGCATGGGCTCCTCCTGCTCGTTCTTTCGTGGAGGAAGGGGCCTGTGAGCCGTCCTGAGGGGGGGGATTTGCTAGCGGGAGGCGATCTCCTGAAGGTTTGCCTTGAGCGGAGGCACGCGTCGACCCGTCCAGCAAGATCCATTAAGGTTGGCAGATAGCTCCTGAGAAACAAGTTCGTCTTTGACTGCCTCTGATAAACCTTCGAGGAAGACATCCGATAGGGCCCTGTCGTTCCATCCACTGGTGACGGTGAGGGTTCGAAATTCAATGGCGTGATCATAAGCTGAGCGTGTTCTCAATAACCTGCTTCCGGCCTCACTGCCGACATGAGAGCGATCAAAAACCCTCCTCATGTCCCTGGAGAATGCCTCAAAGTCGTTACAGCATGGGTCGCGGGCATCCTAGAGAGCCGTGCTCCACTCCCGGGCTCTGCCGGTGAGGAGGGTGATGACGTAGGCCACTCGCGATCGCTCCGAGGAGAAGGTGGAGGCTTGTAGCTCAAAAATCAGTGAACACTGCGAGATGAACGATCTGCATGTACCTGGCTCTCCTGAAGCTGTGTGCCGTGGAGAGATGAGAAGCGGAGCCATGGTCGAGGAGCGAAAATGAAACTTCGAAGCCGTTAAATCCGTCCGCGAGAGCGTTGAGCCGAAACGTGAAGCAAAGCCATGGTCGAGGAACAAAAGTGAGAGTTCAAAGCCGTTAAATCCATCAGCGAGAGCATCGAGCCAAAACGTGAAGCAACGCCGAAGTCAAGGAGCGAAAGCGAGAGTTCAATGCCATTAAATCCATCAGCGAGGCGACTAATCCAAAACGTGAGACGAGAATCAGGAAAACGAGAAAACAAAGCAGGGTCGGTAACGTAAAAAACATGAAACAAAACGCGAGAATATTGGAAATAAAACACAATAATCCGACAGCAAGATAGCGTGCTGCGCTTCCTTATAAGCCGGAAGAAATCAGCACCAGATGAGAAACCGGTGTGCCAACGGGGCGGTGAGGGGGGCGTGTGACGAGAGATGACAGAATGGGAAAAAACATGGCCGCGTGATGAGAAGCATGACAGCGTGGGAAAGGAAATGTCTGGAGGCGGAGGCGGTCTTTGATCAGCGCGAAATCGCTGAGAGTGTGATAGAATTAGATTAAACATAAAATAAAATCAGTAAAATAGAACTGAGGAATACTGAGGTGTGTGTGTACTGATGTCTAGGTGATGAGCAGACTAAACTTCTGATGACCAGCAGGTGGAAGCTCCTCCTGGGCTTTTCTCTATTAGTCATGTGACTGCTGAAGTGTTTACCTGACCTCAGCAGTCTGAACACATCATCACTGGTATTGAGAAGTGTCTATGATCCTTCTGATGTGTGGATCCTGGAGTTGTTTAAGGTGATGAAGCCATTGTTTTGCTTTCTCAAACGTGTTGTGGATGAAGTAATAAGGTAAGGTATTCATTTCATCTTTTTACAGGGGAGTCGTATACTGTAGCTCTTGAGAGACTGTTGAGAACTGTTGTCTCTCTGAACTGTTTTAAATCGGCCTGAGCGACCACTAGTGTAAACCAACACAAGTCCCAGGTGGATGTTCGTAAGATACTGGCAAAAGTGTCCTCATGAGTTTATCTCCATTGTCGAAAAGTTTTGCCGTGTCCCAGTCACAGGTAAATCCATGACAAATTCTTAATCTATTTTCCTGATCTTTAAATCCCATATAAGGTAAATTTTGACTTGTTGGCTGGACATTCTGGTGTATTTTAAAGGAGAGAAATGTGAGGTTCACACCTGAGGAGTGGCATATCTGTGGCATGAACCAGCAAAAAGTGACAGACTTAAGAAACCGGTTGATTTGTACTAGTGTCAGAGAATATCATTGTTTTCTGGAGTTTGTAATGTTTTGTCGCTACTTCATTAAACTTCATATGGCACATACATAGATACATGGAAGGATGGATACTTCATTGATCCCAAAGAGAATTCCAGATTTCCAGCAGCAGTAGAGACAGTAACACAAAAACAGGTTGTAGATTTTACACTGTATATTTTACATATAGTCAGTAAACACAGAAGTGTGATAACTGACCAGAAGTTACTAGTGCAATGCAAAGAACAAAAACTATAAGATACAAAAGAAGCATATAACAATGCACATAAATCACAAATTTAAAAGGAAAAAAATCCTAATAAGAGAAATTATGTCAATTGCAGTGCAGCCATGATGTGTAATTTTATAAGTGGCAAAGTGACAACAGTGCGAATAGTATTGATTGTGCAGATACCTAAGTAATTGTGCAAAGGGCAGCATGAAATTGAGGCTATGTGTAATGATAAAATATGCAGTAGTTAGAGTAACTGATCAGACCCTGAAGCTAACAGAGGAGAGATTTATGTGTGTAATACTGAGATGTTACACAAATAATTCTCTCATCTGTTAGCTTCATGTAGTGCCAATCTATCACTTACAAAGTTAAAATAAGCGTTTGCTTCTGCTCACATTCTTCTGAGAGTCCTGTCTCAACGAGTGCGAGAAAAACCCATTGGCATATTCCCAGTGTGGTCAGAAGTGTTCTATTATTATTTTTACAATTCATTGCAGTATTCATCATTCACACTCACCTGTAACTCTGACAGTCACCGTCCTGGTTACGTGGCCCACAGAGTTGTGAGCGGTGCAGGTGTACTGACCCTGGTCTTTTATACGGATGCTACTGATACTGATGGAGGAACCTGAGATGAATGTGTTATTAGGTAAAGTCCAGTTGTAATGAGGGCGGGGTTTTCCATCTGCTGAGCACTCCATCATCAGACTTTCACCTTCAGCTCGTGATACATTAGTAAATAAAGGACCTGTAATAATCGGTTTATCTGAAAGAGAGAGAGAGAGAAAGAGAGGGGGGGGGAATAAAAATCCTTATTATTAATTATTATTAAGTTCAGCTAACTTTTACATAGACAGTCAGACTAAACAGGATGCATAGAAGAACTATTCCTAATATTAGCTGCAGTATAGTTAGGGACAACTTTGACCTTTGTCTAGTGCTCAAGCTAATGTTTGTTATATGTTTACAGATATTATAATAATGTTACAGACTCACAGTGTACAGTGATGGTGATTGGCTGGGATTCGGACACGGGGCGATCTATGTCCAGATTCAGCACAGCTGCACACTTGTACTGCACTCCTTCATCCTCACGTCTGGCCGCAATATTCAGTTTCACTGTCATGCTCATGTTCTTCATCTCATTTACCAAGTCTGAACGCGATGTTTCTTTGAATAGTGTGAAAGTGTTGTTTTGCTTCGGGTCAGCTCTGCTCCAGTGTACACTGAGTTTATGTCCAGGACCGACATTTTCAATCTGACACATCAGCTCTGTCTGATGTCCCGCTATCCAAACATTAGACACTGAGCTCAGAATAACACTGTCTGGTCTCTCTGTAAACACACATATCAGTAAATCATGTCAAATATGATAAATCTGCACATTACAGAAAAGTTATGGGATTTAATAAAATGGTGGTACTCACTGTAAATGGTGAGATTTACATGACTCTCACACTGATCAGTTACTGTTGTGAGGTAACACTTGAGACCTTCAGGTTCCTCCCAATTCCTGAGACTGTCCACCTTCCACATCAAACTTGTCTCAGTGTCTGTATCCGGTTGTGATGATTTAGACTCCCAACCCAGTATGTATTGCGTCACAGGTTTACTCGGTATGGAGCAGTTCACTTCAGCAGGGTCTCCATATTCCACCAGCAGAGACGCCGGAGTGACGACAAGATCACTACATACTTCTGTTCAGCACAATAACAAATAAAACAATATAATAATATAATATGTATATAATAAAACAAATTTAATGAAATGAAACTTAGTAGTTAGTTTTGCAAATCTGTTACTTCAGTGATCCAGAAGTTTTTGTTTGTCATATACACAGGAATACAGAGTACAACAGCTATTGAAATTCTGATTGGTTGGCACTGGGACTAATTCAAGAAAAATAAGCATTATAAGGAATTAGATAAAAAATAAGACAAAAGCAATACTGAAGATCTTGAGAGAAGAGTAGCTTATTAACTGTTCTTTCTCAGAGCTGCTTCAAATTGGCTTTGTGATCCAACAGGAGTGGATGGATGTTTGTAAGCAGGATACTGGGCAAACATGTCCTCATAGGTTTGTAGGTTCTTGTAATCTCATGAGTGTGTTTGTCAACATAATGTTATGGCTCATGCTTGAATGGCTTTAAAACGGTTTCTGTGACCTTGCTGAAGAAGGCCTCTTGACCACCTTGATGTCAGAAGGATGTTAAACTGTCTTCCAAAGTGCTAAAGAACCTCTACACCTGCACCATTGAGATCTTCCTGAGAGGAGGCATCACAGCCTGGTTTGGGAATAGCACTAAGCAGCACAGATGAGCTCTACAGAGGGACCTGAACTCTACCTACAGCAATCGATGATGGACCAATGCCAGGACAATAGTGAGGGACTAATGTCACCTGAACAATAGACTCTTCTCTCTGTTGCACTCAGGAAAGCACTTCTGCTCTCTGAAGGCCAGCACAGCGAGGATGAGTAGGAGCTGCTTCTCACAGGCTGTTCAGGCCCTGGACCACACCTTGGACTGCTCACACCACCAACACAACACCACAAACCCCATTAGTCTTCATAATACACAACTTTGACTCTTTGTGTAAACATAAATATTCATTCACTGTCATTGCATCCACTGTACCTGCAGGTGTCTGCACAGCTTTCCATCTATTTTGCACTTTATGTCATGAAAGTTGTGCTGTGTCAAAAGAGTCTACATTTCTTTATCAATATGTTACGTGGTGCGCTATGGTGAGCCACACCACGAGATGTTTTTAATGATAAGAGCCCTTACGCAGGGCTTTAGAAGGGATCAATGAAATAGGCGTACGTGAGTATGTGAGTGCTTAAGATACGCACAGGAAGACTTTTCAGTTTGGAGATAGCGTGGGATTATTAATTAAGAAACTTAAAAGGAAACAAAAGAAAACTGAAAACACAAAATAAACAGAGCTCCGCCGTCTACATGAGAATGGACGAGATCTGGAAACTAAAACAAAAACTTGTATCCTCTCAGGGCTTATGTTCTTACCGAGGATTTATGGGAGAGAGATGGGTTTGTGTCTTGTGCACATTAACTGAAACTCTCTCTCTTGCCGGCGTTTTAAACAGACATAACTTTCTTTCTTTTCTTTTCTTTGGCCCTGATACCTTTACCGGTGCTACCTAATGATCACACGAAGTGCCGATGTATCAGGACCCTTTATACTGTATAAACACATGCGCAGCTCGTTCAGGCTGATTGCCTGATGTCGGCGTTGTCTGGAAACCATGTGTATAAATGGCCGTGCCTTTGCCTGTTCAGGACTCTGCATGGTAGCAGCCTGCGGATCTGCCCGTTCTGAACAGTTTAATGTAAGTCATTAGACAATATTTTTATATTTTACTTCGTAAATTCTATTCTTACTTAAGTGTCTGTACATTTAATTCTTATTTAATATTTCCCCCATCAACCTTATTTATATAGTAAAATCTATATAAATAAAAGCTCTGTCTTTCAATTATATCTTTAGGTGTCATACATTGGGGGGCCAGAAATCAGTCACAGACTGATCAGTCTTATTAGTAGCTTATTTTAAAGTACATAAAAAAAAATTAATCCAGCAACTACTTTTACTCAACATGTTGATTTCACTTATGGTGCAGGTTAAAATTCAGGCAGATATCTAACTACTGCAACAGTATAAATAACTTTTCTGTCTGTCTTACTGTCCAGCCAGCCTGCCCAACATTATGCAAGACTCGCAGGACAGAATTAATTGACACTATTGCAGTACTTCGATATCTGCCTGAAGTAGTTTTATTACTTTTTCCTAACAAGTAATTCAACGCGTTAGGTCAGTCATTCATATTCAAATACTTTTTCAAAAATGTAATCCGTTATTTAGACAATTTATGTAATCCGTGAGCCAGACAGCAGGCAATTAGTCCAATTTAATCTATTAGTGAGACTCTGTTATTCCTGCTGTTATACCCTATCTCACCTATGCGGTGCCACTGTGCAAAACCGCGTAGGTGAAATAGGGGTATTAGTAGTTAACAAATTATGGGCCAAACTTCGCTGAGTGACGATGGTAGAATAATTATAAAGGTCTTGACTAAAACAACATGCATGAGGAAACACAAAGGAGTTTTCATTTTCTGCAATGGAAAAGTACTCGAACTAGTTACTTTTATCAGAAAGTAACGCAGTAATATAACTGTTTATTTTTTGAAGACAGTAATTTTGTAATGTAATTAGTTACTTTAAAAAGTAACGTTCCCCAACACTGATGAAGAGCACAGGGAACCAATGGCAAATTTGCCAATCTTGGTGTTCTCTGGCAAATGCCAAACGTCCTGCACGGTGTTGGGCGTAAGCACGACCCCCACCTGTGGACGTCGGGCCCCCATACCACCCTCATGGAGTCTGTTTCTGACCATTTGTGCAGACACATGCACATTTGTGGCCTGCTGGAGGTCATTTTGCAGGGCTCTGGCTGTGCTCCTCCTGTTCCTCCTTGCACAAAGGCAGAGGTAGTGGTCCTGCTGCTGGGTTGTTGCCCTCCTACAGTCTCTTCCACGTCTCCTGATGTATCAGCATGTCTCCTGGTAGCACCTCCATGCTCTGGACACTACGTTGACAGACACAGCAACCTTCTTGCCACAGCTCGCATTAATGTGCCATCCTGGATGAGCTGCACTACCTGAGCCACTTGTGTGGGGTGTAGACTCTGTCTCATGCTACCACTAGAGTGAAAGCACCGCCAGCATTCAAAAGTGACCAAAACATCAGCCAGAAAGCATAGGAACTGAGAAGTGGTCTGTGGTCACCACCTGCAGAACCACTCCTTTATTGGGGGTGTCTTGCTAATTGCCTATAATTTCCATGTGTTGTCCATTCTATTTGTACAACAGCATGTGAAATTGATTGTCAATCAGTGACTTGGAGTTACATTGTGTTGTTTAAGTGTTCCCTTTATTTTTTTGAGCAATATATATATCGTAACAGGTTCGACCTTATGTGCACGGGCACACCATGAAGCACGGACACGACGCGAGGTCTTACTGGAAAAAAGGTAATTTAGTTAGGATAAATGGGGAAGGAAAGGATTAAAGGAGGGAGGATGGAAATAAAGGGTAAGAAAGTGTGGCAGTGCCCCGCTGGCATATGGGCACAGGCTGGTGAGTGGTGGGCAGCGGACAGAGTGGCAGCCTGGAGCACGCCAAGGTAGCGAGCCAAAACCGGCTCCTCAGAGCTCTTTCTGGGCACAGACACAGGCTGGAGTCCCTCCTGGATGTCCGTTGGCTTTGGTGGCTTTCCCAGCTGGGATCAGGGGCCCTAACGCAGTACTCTCTGCGGCCTTCCGCGAAGGTGGCTTCTATACGGAAGCGTAGTTACTCGGAAGCATAGTATGGGTAGCGTTACTCAAGTAAATGTAACTCGTTACTACCCACCTCTGGTTGTAACTTAACAGAAATAAAAACCGGACAAATGGTGCACACTGAATACAAAACTTAAAACAGTCGCATGGATTAATAAACTAAGATGCGCGTTTCTTAGCCCCACCTCTGTGAAAACGGCATATTCAGAGAAAGGCTCGCCCGCGAAAGTTTGTGTGTGGACCACTGAGCTTCTACGGATTCTAAAATTGACATTGTTTTTTAATCACTGAAATAGAAGAGATGAAAAGATTCCTCATCACAACATGTGTTGTATCGTTTTTAATCACTCTATACACAACCCGTGATTTTCATGCTATTTTACAATTTTTATTTATTTTATTTTTATTCTTGTTCCTCGACTACGGCTTCGCTTCACGTTTCGTCTCAACGCCCTCGCGGACGGATCAAACGGCTTCGAACTTTCACTTTCGCTTCTCGACCACGGCTCCGCTTCTCGTCTCTTCACGGCACACAGCTTCAGGTCACCCAGTCCAGGCATCTCGAGATCATCTCTGCTCCTCTGCATCTGGCTCCATCTCATCGCCCCGTCGTCGCGTCACATGACAGGAAACTCTCAAAGCTTAACTTAGATGGCAAATTATTTCATACACTGCTTTTCTAAATCAGAGTCGCAGGACTAGGCTTAACGAATTTACATCAGGTATTAGCAAACTCAATCATATTTATGTAACTAATCCTTCTCTGGAGTTGCACAAGCAACGCATTGATTTACAAACAAAATTTTATCTTCTTTCAACAAAAGAAACTAAAAAATCATAATACGTAATAAAAGTATTATGAATATGGTGATACTGTAAATCAGGTAGATTGTTAGCACATCAGCTAAAATGACAGGCTGCCTCACGCCTAATACCACAAATTAAAAATGACTTAAAGATTATTACTGATACCATAGAGATCAATGCAGTTCGAAATCACATTACTCCATATTCCTTTATGAATCTGAATGCCTGTCATGGCGTCTAGCTGGTGGGTTTGGCTAGACCGGCTGATGGTGTGGTTGCCGTGGGCATGAGGGTAGGCATGAAGGCAGAGGGATGTGCAAACAAACAGTCTTTATTTACAAAACTCACAGACATAAAAAAGGAACCAAAACAACAAACGTAAACTAAAACTAGGGCTCAGGAAAGACATAGGGAACGGCGCGCTAACACAGGGGACTGAGGAAACATGGAGCTGGAGCAAACTAAGGACACATAGGGGAACAAGAGACAGACACTGGCCTGGGGATACAGACACTGGCCTGGGGATACAGACACTGGCCTGGGGATACAGACACTGGCCTGGGGATACAGACACTGGCCTGGGGATACAGACACTGGCCTGGGGATACAGACACTGGCCTGGGGATACAGACACTGGCCTGGGGATACAGACACTGGCCTGGGGATACAGACACTGGCCTGGGGATACA
>JAAGKR010013404.1:0-14061 GCA_011419295.1 Clarias macrocephalus
AGCGAGAGAGAGAGAGAGAGACAGAGAGAGAGACAGAGAGAGAGAGAGACAGAGAGAGAGACAGAGAGAGAGAGACAGAGACACAGAGAGAGAGAGCGAGAGAGACACAGAGAGAGAGTGAGAGACAGAGAGAGAGAGAGAGAGACAGAGACAGAGAGAGAGAGAGAGACAGAGAGAGAGAGAGAGTGAGAGAGAGAGACAGAGACAGAGAGAGAGAGAGACAGAGAGAGACAGAGAGAGACAGTGAGAGAGAGAGAGAGACAGAGAGAGAGAGAGAGAGACAGAGACAGAGAGAGACAGTGAGAGAGAGAGAGAGACAGAGAGACAGAGAGAGAGACAGAGAGAGAGAGACAGAGAGAGACAGAGAGAGACAGTGAGAGAGAGAGAGAGAGAGAGACAGTGAGAGAGAGAGAGACAGAGAGAGAGAGAGACAGTGAGAGAGAGATAGACAGTGAGAGAGAGAGAGAGAGAGAGACAGTGAGAGAGAGAGAGACAGAGAGAGAGAGAGACAGTGAGAGAGAGAGAGACACAGAGAGATTCTTTCCGACTAAATGGATTTTCTCTTTCAGGAGCGAGAGATTGCGAGAGGAGCGTGAGCGAGATTAGCACCGGATGGAGAGAGAGGAAAGTGTGTGTGTGTGTGTGTGTGTTTGGGGGTGGAATGCTGCCCAGAGAAACACACACACACAGGAACACACAAATTTGGAATCTCAGTACACTTCCGAATCCTGTGTCAGTCACAGAAGGAGAATTCAACGAGGACTCCTATTAGAGCCGAAGGCATTTAATAAAGTGTGTGTGTGTGTGTGTGTGTGTGTGTGTGTGTGTGAGAGAGAGAGAGAGAGAAATGAGTGAAAGATGGTGTAGGCTTTTTTTAGCCGTGTGTAATATAGGCCAACGGAACAGGCCGTACAGATAACCGTGTGTGTGTGTGTGTGTGTGTGTGTTTGTGTGTGTGTGTGTTTGTGTGTCACACTGTTTCAGCTCTTCTGATTTACGTCAGAGTTCGTGTAAATAACAATTACATCGTGGCCCGGGACTCCTGTGTATATATGTGTGTGTGTGTTTGTGTGTGTGTGTGTGTGTGTGTGGAGTGTAAACATGCCGATCTCCCCCGAGAACGAGTTTTAAAAGAAAAAAAACAACAACAAAAGGGAGAACACGAGAAGTAAGAGGCAGAGGAGAGGATAGGATTTTATTAGTGTGTGTGTGTGTGTGTGTGTGTGTAGTTGTAGTTGTGTGTATGTGTGTGTGTGTGAGTGTAGCTCGTCTCGACCTGCAGTGCTGCTGTTTTTCGTGCCGACACTCGCGAGTCCAAAATAGCAGCGCTTACGTTATCAATCACCAGCGGGAGGACAAGAGCAGCCTCTGAAGAGAGAGAGAGACGGAGAGACGGAGGCAGAGACAGACTCAGAGAAAGAGAATGAAAGAGAGGGACAGAGAAAGACGGAAAGAGACGGATTTAGTTAAATACATACTGTAGACAGACAGATAAAGAGATTGACAGAGAATGAGAAAGAGACACAGTGAGATCTCCCTTAAGCCAATAACTGTCTCTCTCTCACTGTCTGTCTCCCTGTCTCTCTTTGTTTCTCTCTGCCTGTCTCTTTGTGCCTCCGTCTCTCTCTCTCTGTCTGTCCCTCTCCCTTTCTCTGTCTGTCTCTCTCTGTCTGTCCCTCTGCCTTTCTATGTCTGTCTCTCTGTCTCTCTGTCCGTCTTCTCAGCCCCGGATCTCATGGTTAGTTGCTTAAGAGCATGTTTTATGCAAAACATGTAGAGGTCATGTGGTCTTTGACGCATGTGTATAGTATTTATTTCATAACATTACTTTTTGCCCATTTTCCGAAAGGGTGCCAGTCATTTTGCAGTTGACGCAACTATCGACTTCTTACTCACAAATGAATACCAAAAAAACAAAACAAATTATCTTAGATTAGCTAGTTTGATAGTTTCCTGTCAACATTAGCCTTGTTAGCTTTAAACAGAGATCGCTTGCTACAAGCTACGGAGTTCAGACGCCTTTTGTTTACTAGCTAACTGGCTAACATTAGCATAAAGAAAAACTGGCTATAACAGTCTAACATTCACAAAGAATTCATTTTCGTTTAGTTCGTAGCTACAAGTCTGGGTGACGAGAGGAGAAAAAATAAAAATCTCTTTCAAACCAACTGGAGAACGGATATGTTTTGTTATTTCTTCAAAATTAATAGTCCTCTAATTCACCAGCTAACCAGTTAGCATTTAGAAAACTAGCACCAAACAGATATAGCTGGCTAGTTAAGCTAATATTACACAAAATTAAATAAAAACAACATCTACAAAAAATATTAGACAAAAACGAAATAGCTAGCAAATGCTAAAAATAGACGGTGTAACTGGAGTGCCAGCTCTGGCTGAGGGATGATGGGATATCTGAGTAACGCTTGTTTGTTTACTTTTTTAACGGGGCCAGAGCCGGTGCTTTCCAGAGACGCCTGCATCACGCTAGATCATATCGAATAACACTAGATCCTGCTGTCGCTGCAAGTCTACACCCCTCACACACACACGCACACACACACGCCTCACTGCCTGTTTACTGCAGCTTAGACCTGCTGACCTGGTTAGCCAAATGGCAAGATCTTTACCCAGTCGCTATCGGCTTCTTTCTCTCTCTCTCTCTTTTGCGCTTTCTCTCTCACACACACTTTCGCTCACAGACTCATTAAGAGAAACGCTTTCTGTTCTCATTCTTCTTTACTTTAGTCATGATACTATTTGATCCAGAAACCCTGTTCAGGCTCATCGTCCTACGCTCACACAAGCAAGCCTCTCCTAACATGACCACCTGTGGGCGTCACCTGTAGTAGCTATATATAGCTTCTAACCAAATTAGACAAACGTTTCATGTACCACGATTTGTACTAGCTTCATTCTGCATTCATTCTGCATTTGCATTCAGTTAGCAAAACAAGCTAACTGTCCTAGCTACGCGCTGAATAAACATCACGTACGTACCATATGGTAGATCCGAGGACCCATCTGAGACAACCGTTTGGATTCGCCGCTTCACTCAGTTGTACTTAATTTGCGTAGAATAAAAAATGTGCAAATCACGACGAATCAACTACGTAGAAAATGAATGTCGAATGTCACTCCTGTGTTTTATAATAAGAACATAGTGAGTGACGTGACAGTGGCTTGCAGCTGCTTTGTATACATTTCTCCTATAAACATTTTTAACGTAATCAGAAACGTGCTCATGTGGAAAACCACTTAACACATTGATGTCCTCCTCGTGTTTTCATGTTTTGTTTTTCTTTCTCACCGCATTCGTGTACATCTAACATACGACTTTTGTTGGTGGATTGTCAGAATTAAAAATTTTAAATTGGAAAAAAAAATTGCCATTCAGACAGAACGTAGCTTGTCATCTTTGGATGGTGAATATACTGGTGTGGGAGGAAACCGGGAAACCCGGAGAAAACCTGAGTAACTCGAGTTTAAACCGAAACCAGGTATCACCAATATTATCAATTAAGTAAATCATAGTAAATAAACAGACATTAAACCTCACTTAACCTTTAAGTTTAAAAACCAAACTGAAAGCGGCTCCCTTTTCTTCTTAATAACATTGTTGCGACCCATGGAGTTGTGTCTTCACTAAATGCAAAAAAAAAAAAAAAAACTAAATTAGCTTCGCTTGGCTTTATACCCGCCAAGCGGCTCCTGGACGTACACGCGACTTCTTTCGTATGCTGAAAATGTTTTGCACGCGTGGCAAACTTCTTGCCTTAAATTTGTATGTTGAGGTACGACTTTTACGACTTCACGGTACAGGTTGTGGTTACACAGATGATGCGTTCTCTCTGGGTCATGACCCCCCCACCCTCTCCCGAAAGAGACGCGGCGACCGAGAGACGGAGCGCTCGTGCTTTCACGCCGCATTAACAATTTCGAACCCGCGTCCTGTGTGACCCGACAGCAATAACAACCCCAGCGTGTCCTGGTCTGACCTGGCTGACTCAGACGCGCTATAAATTGGACTCCTCGTGACTCATCTCACACCAAACAGTGGGGGGGAAAAGTCTCTGCTGCATGATGTGAAACTGAAAACAAAAAAAAAAAAACAAAAAAAAAAAAGAAGAAAGAAGAAGAGGAAGAAGAGGAAGAAGAGGAAGGAGGCTCGTTTGCATGATGTGGTGACGGAGTGATTGAGGAGGTGCTTGGGCCCCGACGATTGTTGCTCGCCACAATATTTCATTTTTATCAGCTCACAGGAAACACACACACACACACACACACACACACACGCGCTCAGCCTATCTCTGTCTCCCCCCCTCCCCCTCCTTCTCTCTCTCCCTGTCTTTCCGTCTGCCGCTCGTTTCCGTGCGCTCGCACAGGCACACAGTTCCCTCTCTTTCTTTCCTTCTCACACACACACACACATATACACGCGCGCGCGCGCTCGATCATTTTCCCCGCTGTCTGCTCTCTCTCCCGTCTCGCTCGCTGGCGCACACACATACGCACGCGCCTCCTCTCGTGCTCGTTGACACTCGCGCCGCTCGGTGCCGCGCCGAGGGGGAAGCGCTTTCTTCTCCTCTAATTGAAGCTGTTCCGTTGCCATGGCGCCGCCCAGAGAGGGGGGGGGCGCGGAGGGGGAGGAGGAGAGGAGGAGGAGAGGAGGGGGGTGGGGGGGGGGTTATAGCGCTGCTGATTGTTCCGCATCAGGAGCTCGGCTTTTACACACACACATAAGCACGTGCACGGGGTTGGGGCGCGTTTTTTTTTTTCTTTTCTTCTTCTCCCCCCCCCTCCCTCTCTCACTCCGTGCGCCGTGATTGCTTGTGTGTGTGTGTGTGTGTGTGTGAGAAAGAGTGAGTGTGTTATGTGTGTGCGTCGTGCTCGTGTCGCCGCGAGAGGAAAGAAACAGCGCTGAGAAGAAGAAGAAAAAAAAAACGAAAGAAAAGAAAAGCACGAGGCCCGTTTACCGGTTCTTTAGCACCACTTGAACCCGGATTTTCATGCACCGGGAGCTGCGAGCTGCAATGCAAAATTTCACATCAATTTAAATGTAAAGAAAGGAAGAAATGTGCACAATTATAACCGTGTCTGAAACAAACCAACTCTGAAGGAAGGAGTCTCCAGTGCCGGTGCTTTGTAAAAGTGGATGTTCTGGGGTAATGGGACAAGCGGCGTGTTCTCGACTTACCGACTTCTATAAAACGTCTTGCAGAGTTTTGACAAATCATAACACTGTCCACGGCTAAAATGTACGGGAGTCTCCGGGGCTTGGGAAAAGGTTTGAAAGCAGACGTTTTGAGCTTTTTGTAGTTTCTTGGTAACATGACAAGCTGCATGTTTTTGACCTACGTCGAGAAACGTATTGTCGAATTTTGACAATTATAACAGTGTTAACCAAATGTTTAGTCAAGGAGTCTCCAGTGCCGATGCTTAATAAAAGATGTTAACGGAGATGAAAATGTAGATTTTTTGAACGCTTACGTCTTGTCAAGTTTTGACATTTCTAAGTGTCCACAACAAACTGATGTAAGGAAGGAGTCTCCAGTGCCTATACGAATTACTGACTTTGTCAAAACGCAAGAAGAGGTTTTATAGGTATAACAGTGTCCACACCTTAAATTTAAGGATTTGGTCTCCAGTGCTTTGTAAGACTGAAAGCCGACGTTTTTTGAACGTTTTGCAGTTTCTTGCTAACATGGCAAGCCGCATTTTTTCCACTTACTGACTTTGAGAAACGTCTTGTCAAGTCTTGACAATTATAACAGTGTCCACACCAATTGTTTAGTCAAGGAGTCTCCAGTGCCGATGCTTTATAAAAGATGTTAACGGCGATGTTTTGTACGTGCATGTCTTGTTACGTTTGGACATTTATAAGTGTCCACAACAAACTGATGTGAGGAAGGAGTCTCCAGTGCCAGTGCGACTTATGACTTCGAGAAATGTCTTGTAGAGTTTTGACAATTATAACAGTGTCCACACCAAAAGTTTTAAGGAAGTAGTCTCCAGTGCCAGTGCTTTGTAAAAGGCTTACAGTATGTTTTGCAGCTTTGAGGTTTCTTGGTAACAATCATGACTAGTTTGAAAACACCCCAGGAAACTCTAAAAACTTACCTCACACAAAGGAACAGGGGATCTCCCAGGGGTTTTTCCTCTTGAATGTAACCAGGAACTCTAAAACAATATAAGCATTACAGATCTATCTAACTATCGTTTGTTGATTTAAATTTTTTACAAGTCTCCAGTGTTTCGTTTACTGACCCATGTCTTTTTATTTCCGAACATTCCATCTACAGCATACCCTAGGCTCAGTGTGACATCATTGATAGAAGTTATTAATGATTATCGATAAGGAGGTCTAGATTTAGTAGATTAAATTCAGGAAAATATCCATTTCAAATAAGAATAAAAAAATCTCGTCATGACTACACAGGAACGATACATTTATAGAAGTTTACATACACACACGTGCACATACACGCAATGTCGTAAGTTAATTACAGCCTACGGTTTACATATAAATGTAATTTCCGCAGTCAGATGGTGATTCATCTTGTATGTTAACCTACAACATCCTGAGAGGACGTCTGTAGGAGGCGTTATTGTATTTTGGGACAAAATTTCATTTTGTATCAAGAGTCTTGAAGTTTAGACATCTACAAATAATTTATAGAAAGTAGCGGTTAGCACCACAGCCTAGCACCTCCATGGTCTGGTTTGATTCTGGCCTGCATAAAGTTTTTTCCGAACATTCATAAAGGTTCCGTGTGCATGGTTGGTTTCCTCGGGGTTCTCTGGTTTTCTCCCACAGTCTAAAAACATGCAGATTAGGCTCATTGGTGTCACCAGATTCCAAGTAGTAGTGTGTGTGTGTGTGCTTGTGCCGTGTTTTGAACTGGCACCCTGTCCGAGTTATACCCCGTCTCACACCCATGATCAGGTGGAATACCTTTTCAAGAATCCCGGTTCCAAACACAACACCTGCGGATGCCAAACAAAAGCCAAACGTTTGGATGCTAGTTATCCTGACTCTTGCACCTGTTGACCTTAAGTGTAACTGTGTTAGCTAACGTAATGCTAAATTTGAATAATATTAAAGAAAATACAGGACCAACCAGACAAATAAGATCTGGAGCATAAAACCATGGTGCCTATCTAGACGAGACGACTAATAAGACAAGCTTGCATCTTTACATGGCAGAGGAAGGAGATTGACATTCGTGATTGACTTTTGACTTTTAATAAGGGCAGCTTTTTAAATCTTTTTTACTTGCTTGACTGGTTGTTTGTGTGTAATTGCTAGCGTTATTATGATGACTGTGATCATCTTTGCTTATTTATTTATTTTTTATTTCTCTGTATTTTCAATCAAGGATATCAAAGCGTGGTTCGGAGAAGCTTTCCACAGCTAAATTTCTGACGGGGTGGTCCAGGTTCGGTATTAGTGTGAAAGGATTCCTGTAGGCAGATTTGGAGCCTGGTGATTTTCAGCCTTTGTCATTTAGCTTGTCGGATTTATGCATGCTGACCGTCTTTCAGAATCTCGCTCTTGCTCTAAGCTCTAATCTGTTCTTTTTGGCAGCAACGGAGAGCTTGGCTTTCTTACTGCTTACTCTACTGGTCAGGGTTTGGTCCCACACACATACACACACACACTCGCAGAGAGAGAGAGCCCTCCCCATTTATAATGAGCGCTGTTTGCGGAGTGTAAATTTGTCTCTCCCTCCTCGGCAATCAGTCTTTACTTCAGCTCTCTCTCTGGGGAGGCTGCAATCAGGACACCGTGTGTGTGTGACTGAGTGTGTGTGTGTGTGTGTGTGTGTGTGTGTGTGTGTGTGTGTGTGTGTGTGTGAGTGTGTGTATACGACCGGCTGAGTGTGTGTACATGTGTTCGGCGAAAAGACCTAGAGCAGGTAGGCTAACGACTGATGAAAATGTTGCCTTGGCTTGTTTTTAAACCTGCCGGTTAGAGAACCAGTGAGATGGGAATACGGCTCGTGCCACATTAGCAAGACTTCGTGAAAACAAAGTGGAAACACAGGGACTATATACAAGCAGTAATTACGCAGATAACAAGCCACAGGTGAATTGCATGACGGGAAGACAGAGCAGGGTGGACTGTAAAGCATGTCCCCTGATGTAAAACAACAACAGATTGGTGGGCTTATGAATGCAGCACATTAAAAGGCAAGGATAGCGCGGCATCGTCCAGTAGCCCAGATGGTGCAATAAAGACAGACGGTTCTGAAGCGTAGCAAGAGATCAGCATCCTTCATTTCTTTCAGCGAGGCTTTAGGAACAGTCACAATTTTTTAAATTCTGAGATGCGAACATAGGTTTAGATACATTTCCATGCAGGGATGGTTCTTGCTTGAAATTACAAGGCTCTGGGCAGGTATGACACGTCCTGTGTTTGGTGGATTAACCAAGACACAAATGATGGTCTGAATACAAGGACCTTCTCTTACAGCCCTACTGAACCCGGTGAGTTTAAGGTCATGGAAGGCGAGATACCATTTGAGAACCAGCGATTAAAACCAGGTCGTCATCAATGTTTAAGGGCAGTACGCTCCCGAACTTCAGGTGATGTGGGGTTTAACTATCCATCCATACATTATCTATCCTGATTATCCTGTGTAGGGCCTTAGGAGGCCTAGAGCCCATGGAACACAGGGCACAAGTCAGGGGGGACCCCACACTTGGAGGACACACCAACTCCATTGCCACAGAATGGAGATGAGATTTGGATCCCAGGCTTGGGGTGCAAATGCTAGTACAAAGCCACTGTGCCACCAGGTTTTTTCAAAGCACATAAGAGAACAAGGGGACACTTCTTTAAAAAATCCAGTGTTTTGGGTTGTCGGGTAAAAGAACAACAGACCATTCTTGGGGCTGGCTAGCATCTGAATGGGAAGACAGGCTTTGTCTGTTGCATATTTTAGCTTGTTAGGAAGCTTATAGTACACTTCAGTGAAGAAAAGGTTATGGCCTTTGCTCACATGCTGAACTGCATTTTGGTGATGCTGGAGCTTGAACTCATAACCTTCTGCCCCAGGTGCAAGACATGCAGTTCAAACTGTCAAAACACCATACTCCAAAGTATCATCTACAGCAAGGGTCATCAACTGGTGCACCACGGTCCATATGCAGACCCGGAAAAGCATCTCAGCGGACAGATCCAAGCACTCAATCAACATGAAGCATAGCGCCTCCTGTAGCAGATCCTCTGTTGCAGCTCGCTGTGGCCAGTCACAGGCAATCAAGTCAGTTTCACAAGAAGAGAGAAAGAGTTTAGGAAAAGACTTTAATAGACTTATTTTATTTGCTCTTTCGCCTAGAAAAAAAAGTAACCACAGAGGTCTCAAAACAGAGTTTGTGTCAGGTGTCAAAACAGGTAATATGAAGTGTGAAGGGGAAAATAAGTTTGGATTCTTTAAATAAATATATCTTATTTACAAATATGAAAAAGCCACTAATGATTAAGTAGTAAAAATGTACAGTTCAGTCATGTTAGTCACGTTAAACGGCAAGAATTTTATAGGTAGACGTTTAAATATTTTACCTCTCATTTGGTGGAATCTGTTTGGTGGGATCCATTACTTTGGTGTGAGCTAGTTATTTCATGAGATCCATTTGTTTCATGAAATCTGTTTATTTACAGGGATCTGTTCATTTGGTGGGATCCATTTGTTTTGTAGAAGCTATTCATTTTATGGGATCTGTTTGTTTGGTGGGATCCAATTGTTGTGTGGGATCTTTACATTTGGGATCTGTTTGAGAGTTAGAATCTATTTGTTTAATGAGTGAGACTATGCTAAAGAGGACAATTACCTTGGGACAATGGCAGGTCCTAGTTACACTGCCTTATTGTTTGTATATATTAGAGGTCTTCTCCAAAGCACAACTCAACAAAGGGAAATGACAAAGGGTACCAAGACAACCTCCGAGTGAAATAAACTACTACACTGGGAAGGATACACTAATGAGAACACTAATGAGAACTCCTCAGAAGCCGGGATCCGTCATGCCACCTGGGGAATATCAGTCGGTCATTAGGGCAGCTGCACAAAACAATGGGTGTAGACCCTGTGGACTCTGCAGGTCCACTGCTGATGGAAATAGTATCCAGTGTGTATGTGTGTATGTGTGTGTGAGGGCAAACTCAGCTGCACAATCCTACGCATGTCCATTAGTTGCATCCATTAGATTTGTTGAAAAGGTTTTCTTCTTGAAACCAAATGTTTTTCTTTAGATCCTTCAGGTCTGAGGACATAGACCGGAAATGGAGTAAAATGAGTTGAAATGGAAAAGGCAAAAGCGTCACAGTTATCTAAGTAATGTGTATTTTTGTGATAAAGGTACTTCACCTCCTCATACATGAAGTAGGATCAAACTCATGACTTTGTTTGGTACACAAGTTCCTACAGGTTAGGAACTTGCGAAATCCTTAGGGTTCTGAAGAATTTGTCCAGAACATAGCCAAGACGTATCTGCAACACCATCAGCTAACCATCCACTAACTTTTTTTTTGCTAAATATGTTCTTCAATTTTAGGATGAGCAGTCAACCGGACAGTAAGGAAGCATTTGAAACAAAAAGTGTTTGACGGTGAATGTGGCCTAACCAGCTGTCTCCGGGTCACAGAGTGTTATATTGCATACTAATATAAATAATATTTACACACACACACACACACACACACACACACACACACACACACACACACACATATACTCACAGGCACAAAACAAACACACAAAGGCATGGGCTGGTTTGGATATGTTTTTTCTGTCTTTTCCTCTCATCTCCACTCCGCTGCACTCCCACACAAAACACGAGAGGAAGTTATCGATCCATTGTTTTCTGCGAGTCATAAGGTTTTGTGATTGGGGCCATTTAGCGATAGCAAAGCCGCCAGATTGTCTGACCGCACGCTTGCGTGTGGACGCACACGCTGTGCCCTGTTGTGGGTGTGTGCTCGTGTGTTTGTGTGTCAAACACTAGGATTTGTGGTGGTGAGTAACAGCCAAAAGCTTTTCAAGACAAACAGGTATTCAGATTTCTGTAGACAGATGCTGTGCCGCCACGGGGTGTGTGTGTGGGGGGGGCGGGGGGGATGATTGCAATAAGGTATGCAGGTAAGTGTAGTTTTCACCCTGGTCTGATGAGGATAAGATTAAGCTAGAAAGCATGAGAAAGAGAGAGAGAGAAGGGTAGAACAGGGAAAGAGGGACTGTCAAATAGAAGAAAGAAAAAAAACCTCACTGTGTTTGTGTGTGGCAGGATGAGGTGTTATGGGAATGTTTTCTCTCGCTCTGATCACTCAGTGAGTGCTGAGAGACATTGCAGCTAAGCATAACGCAATGCCACACAGTGAGTGTGCGTGTGTGTGTGTGTGTGTACTGATTTTCTTATATGCTTTCATTACTCCTTTCTTTGTATCAAACCAAAGCCTGAGTCACTTCTCGTCTCATACACACAATTGGCTCAAGCTGTCACCACCACTTCTATGCCCCGAGTCTCACCTCTAGGTCGGAGTGTGGCTTGTCTCACCACAGGATTGGTGTGTTTTACCACAGAAGTGGTGTGTGTCACCGCTGAAAGGGTGTGTCTCACCGCAGAGTTGGTGTGTCTCACTGTTGAAAGGGTGTGTCTCACCACAGCATGGACTAGTCTTAGTGCTGAAGGGGTGTGTCTCACTGTAGGAGGGGCGTGTGTCATTGCTGGAGAGGCGTCTCACTGCAGGAGGGGCATCTCGCTGCTGGAGGGGTGAGTCTCACTGCTGAAGAAATGTGTCTTACTGAAGGACAGGAGTGTCTCACTACTGAAGGATTGTGTCTCACTGCAGGAGACACTGGTCTCACAGCCGGAGGTCCTTGTCTTACTGCTGGATGCGGCATCTCACCGCTGGAGGGGCGTGTCTCACTGCAGGAGGGACTGGTCTCACAGCTGAATGGACTGGTCTCACTGCTTGAAGGGTGTCTCACTGCAGGAGCGACTGGTCTCACTGCTGAATGGACTGGTCTCACTGCTGGAAGGGTGTCTCACTGCAGGAGGGACTGGTCTCACTGCAGCAAGGGCATGTCTCATTGCAAGAGGGGTATGTCTCACTGATAGAGGGACTGGTTTCACTGCTGGATGGATTGGTCTCACTGCTGGAGGAGTCTCTCGCTGCTGGAAGGGCGTCTCACTGTAGGAGGGCCTGGTCTCACTGCAGCTAGGGCATGTCTCACTGCAGCTAGGGCATGTCTCATTTCAGGAGGGGTGTGTCTCACTGCTAGAGGGACTGGTCTCACTGCTGGAGGGCCTTGTCTTACTGCTGGATGCGGCATTTCACCGCTGGAGGGGCGTGTCTCACTGCAGGAGGGACTGGTCTCATTGCTGAATGGACTGGTCTCACTGCTGGAGGGGTGTCTCGCTGCTGGAAGGGCGTCTCACTGCAGGAAGGACTAGTCTCACTGCAGCTAGGGCATGTCTCATTGCAGGAGGGGTATGTCTCACTGCTAGAGCGACTGGTCTCACTGCAGGAGGGGCATGTCTCAATGCAGGAGGGACAGGTCTCATTGCTGGAGAGGTGTCTTACTGCAGGAGGGGTGTGTCTCATTTCTGGAGGAACTGGTTTGACTGCTGTTGGGGTGTCCCACTGCAGGAGGGGTGTGTCTTATTGCTGGAGGGGTGTGCCTCACTGCATGAGGCACTGGTCACACTACTGAAGGAATGTGTCTCACTGCAGGAGCCACTGGTCTCACTGCTGGAGGGGTGTGTCTTATTGCTAGAGGGACTGGTCTCATGCATGAGAGACATCTCACTGCTGGAGGGGCGTCTCACTGTAGGAGGGGTGTGTCTCACTGCGATAGGGACGTCTCCTTTTCTATCGAGGTGTGTCTTATTGCAAGAGTAATGTTTCACCCAGATGAGGACGGGTTCCCTGTTGAGTCTTGTTCCTCTGAAGGCTTTTTCATATTGCAATCTCAGGGAGTTCCTTGTCACCGTCACTCTCTACTTGCTCGTCAGGGACAATCTGGTCATCCTGATTTATACACATTGTCTCACGTCTCATACAGATTTCCATAACTTTCTTTTGATTGTGTAAAGCTGCTTTGCGACAATGACCGCTGTTAAAAGCGCTATACAAATAAAATTTAATTGAATAGGATTGAGTGTCTCACTACTGAAGGAATGTGTCTCATTGCAGGAGGGACTGGTCTCACTGCTGAAGGGGTGTGTCTTACTGCTTTTATTTGTGTGTGGTCTCAAAAGCCTGTATTCTGTTTAATTAGAATGTAAATTAGTACACATGGTTGTTAGAAACTCCACCCACCTTTTATCTTAAATTGTTTGGCGGGTGTTAAGGACTTTATGTGGCTCCGCCCACTTGTGTAATTCACAGTGTAAGCATTCTCTCTCTCTCTTTCTCTCTCTCTCTGTAATCATATAGAAGTGTACAGAGGATGCACACACAACCACACACACAAATACAGAAGCCCTGTGTGTGTGTGTGTGTGTGTGTGTGTGTGTGTGTGTGTGTGTGTGTGTGTTCAGTACGAGAGGATTGATGCCTGAGGTTACAGGCTTGTCTGGCATATCTGACAGGCTAAACAGTGCTAGCAGATGACAGGACACACTCGTCAGACTCGTCACACGTACACACACACACACACACACACACACGCACACACGCGCGCACGAAATCTCTCTCTCTCTCTCTAGTGCAGTTTGAGGTCAGCCACGCTGTAGTTTGAGGGAGGATGCGCACACACACACACACACACACACACACACACACACACACACACACACACACACACACACACTCAAACACAATTTTCAAATGCAAAGAAAGAAAACAGTCTGAACACACACACACACACACACAGCTCATGCTGCTGCGTTCATATCGATTATTTTGTTCTTGGCTGAAAACCCTAACTGCGAGAGAGAAAGTGAGAGAGAGAGAGAGAGAGGATGTTGCAAGCTTCGCTGACTTAAAAAGTGTGTGTGTGTGTGTGTGTGTGTGTGTGTGTGTGTGTGTGTGTGTGTGTGTGTGTGTGTGTGTGT
>JAAGKR010013405.1:0-14058 GCA_011419295.1 Clarias macrocephalus
CACTGGTGGCCCTCCGATCCCGCAGCTGAATCCTCTTTAGGAGACGATCCTGACGCTTGCTGGACTTTCTTGGACGCCCTGAAGCTTCTTAACAAGAACTGAACCTCTTTCCTTGAAGTTCTTGATGATCCTATAAATTGTTGATTTAGGTCTTAGTAGCCACAATATCTTTGCCTGTGAAGACATTTTTATGCAACGCAATGATGCTGCACGCGTTTCTTTGCAGGTCACCATGTTAACAATAAAAGAACAATGATTTCAACCATCACCCTCATTTTAACATGTCAAGTCTGCCATTCTAACCCAATCAGTCTGACATAAATCAACATCGTCAACATTCCCACCTGAGTTAACAAGACGATTACTGAAATGATCTCAGCAGGTCCTTTAATGACAGCAATGAAATGCAGTGGAAAGTTTTATTCGGGATTAAGTTAATTTTCATGGCAAAGAAGGACTATGCAATTCATCTGATCTCTCTTCATAACATTCTGGAGTATATGCAAATTAATATTATAAAAACTTAAGCAGCAACTTTTCCAATATTTATGTAATTCTCAAAACTTTTGGTCACGACTGTACTGTAACAGATAAAACATCAGGCGAGGCTCGGAGTGTCTGAGACAAGATCAGGACGTTGGATGACAACCATCTCACCAGTCATCAGATGTAAAGATTAATGAATCTGTTAACGTTATGATTTATACACAATGTCGGGAAACGCGCGTCTGCATTCTGAGACATCATTAGAAACGTACTCGCAAATTCCACAGACATGATTTACAAAAGAAATAAACCTGGGAGATGAAGGCGTTTACGTCCACAATCAAACTGTGATTAGTCTCACTGATGAGTGGTTTTCTTATGGACACAGTTCTTATCATATTGTGTGTGCGGTTGAGGGGGGGGGGGGGGTTTCTACTGATGTTTTTATGACTTGATGTCACTAATGTATAAGTGATCTCCATTCACACTCATTCAGGTTGTGTTTCTGACCACATTTCTTCTTGATGCCTCACCACGATTCTTCACAGCTGTTAATAATGTATTTTTCAGCTCTTAACACAAGTTTATTAATTTCAATAATCTCCTTAGTTGTTTTCTTTGCTTGGTGAGAGACAGACAGACACAGTGGGGGAGAAACAGAGAGAGGCAGATACAGACAGACAGACAGACAGACACCGAGGGACGGGTTGATGGAGACGTACACACACAGTCTCTGTGCTTCACCTACATGAGATTATGGCCGAGAGGACACACTACTCACTGTAATGACCTTATCAAACACACACACACACACACACACACACACACACACACACACACACACCATGTAATAGCCGATGTTCCAATTCATCATCAGTGACACTAAATACTAAATTAAACATTAAAAAAACCACGAAATAAACATTAACCTCAGACGCGCCGTGATTATTATTATTATTGCTGTTGTTGTTGTCATTATTATCGTTGTTATTATTTACAGTTGCAGCAGTGAGCTCTGTGTGACTCCGGCCTGTCAACTTCCCCGTCTCTGTAAACACTGCTGTTAGCATGCTAGGCTAAGCTACGCTACGCTACGCTAGGCTAGGCTAGGCTAGGCTAATGAGCGCGGGCCGTACCGGACTCCAGCAGATGAGCGGGTCGGTGTCCGGATCGTCCACCAGAGTCCACAGCTTGGTGAGGAAGGCGGGGACGCTACTCCCGGGCAGCAGCACGGCGCCGGAGCTCGCGCTATGGAACTCCATGTCTGGGACGAGAATCGGGCTCGCGCACAGTCACTTCGGAGGCAGCTAGCTCACGCGCTCGGCTCGTTCAGCATTAGCCTATTAGCTCTAAACTCAGGAAGCACAGAGAACCCCGTTTAACTAAACTGCGGCGTGTTCTCTCTCTTTCTCGCGCGCTCTCTCGCACTTTACTCCGCACTGCTGTGTGGAAATTTCCACCCGGACGCCATGACTCCGTCTGTGTCCCTAACTGCGTAGGAAACCGTCACCACACACGCGCCTACCTGTCGCCATTTTTTGACGTCACAGAAGCGTTCTTTTGGTAAAATAAATTCAGAAATTAATTAATAGGTTTACCTGCACGCGGTAATGAAACCGTTAATCCAAATTACTTTTTTTTTTTTTTTGGCTTTGCTTTTTAACGTCGACTAGTTTCACCTTTGACCTTTCACCTTCTCGCACAAAACGTTAACGAACCTTTTAAAATGTAAGTTACTTTCTCGTTACTTTCAAAAATATTCTTTTTTTCGTTATATACAAATATAAATTTGCAATGATGCATTTCTTGCAAGGTACAATTTCGAGATTATTTCAACCTTTGACCTCTGACCTCCCTCTAAACCCACATGGTTGCAGCGCGAGCATGCCTGAGAGCGGAGCAGAGACGCGGCGGAGCGGCGGAATGAGGAAAGTCACCGAGAAGAGGAGACACGCCGAGGAGGAGCAGGAGCAGGAGGTATGTGTGATATAACCCGGGGTTTATCGCGGAGTTAGTGTGAAGCAGAGCGGGAGAATCTCTCTCACACTCACACACACGGAGCTGATGTTGTGCTAATAGCGCTAGCAGCACGCGCTCCACTCACTGCGTCTCTACTGTGTGTGTGTGTGTGTGTGTGTGTGTGTGTGTGTGTGTGTTAAATAAAAGTGATCTGATCATAGAGATCATCTCTACAGTACTGTGTGTGTGTGTGTGTGTGTGTGTGTGTGTGTGTGTACGTACAGCTGGGGCCAAATTTTTGAGAATGACAGATGTATTAAAATTTTCACAAAGTCTGCTGCTTCAGTGTTTTCAGATCTTTGTGTGAGATGTTACTCTGGTCTACTGAAGTTTAAGTACAAACATTTCATAAGTGTCAAAGGCTTTTATTCACAATAACATTGAGTTTATACACCGTTAATAGTTTACAGAGTTGATGCTTCTTTTCAAGACCTCTGCAGTTCACCCTGGTGCTACGCAAGTTGTTAAATTTTGACTAAGAACACAACCATGAATAAAGAACGGTACAAGAACATCCCCTGAGAGGAACTTCTCCCAAACATCCAAGAACAGCTTGATGATGAACAATGTCTTTTCCGGCATGATGGAGCTCTTCATCATGAGGCGAAAGTCATAACTAGTTGATTGACAGCATGTCGGGGTGAATTGCCGAGGTCTTGATATTTGTGCAATAGCAGACTTGCATACAGTAAACTAGTGACTGTGTTACCATTGCTTACTGGACTTTTTACATGTGTACACACACACAGTTGCTCACACAAAACCCAGACAACACAGACAGCAACGACAGTTTTGGACGAGACTCGGTCGGACTTCTACAAAGCGCAACCAGTAATGACGTTTTGTAAAGGCTCCTGATTGGTCCCCTGTTGATTAGGGACGCTCCTAACAGCACTTAACAGGGTGTTTTGCGTTTTCATGTGGACAAAGATAATACCTGCCTACGTGTGGACATGGCCTGAGAGATCTGCACTGGATGGCCCTCCTGATCTTTCAGGCCTCAGTCAGTCAGTCTGCGCCTCATGTTAATCATTTCTGCATGTCTTTATTCCGCGCTCCTAAACAAGTTATTTTTGCAGCTCTTCACCAGAGACGGGACTCATCTGGACGACAGCGATGAAGGGAATGAGGATCTCTCAGACAGTGAGGAGAGCGTCTTCTCTGGGCTTCAGGACTCCGGAAGTGATGAGGAGAGTGAAGAAGAGGAGGAGGATGATGAAGATGCAGAAGAAAGTGACTCTGAGGATGAAGAGGCAGATATTAATGAAAACGGAAAGAGCAGCGAGCCTTCCAGCAGATCACAGGTAAGGTCTATTATTTTTATGGCCCAGATTTACTCAGCGTGTCAGAGTTAGTAAACAGGTCAGGGGTAGCGCAGTGGTTAAGGCATTGGGCTATGGTTCAGAAGATCCCAGGTTCAAACCCCACAACCAACAAGTTGCCACTGCTGGGGCCTTGAGCGAGGCCCTTAACCCGCAACTGCTTACAAGTATAGTGAGATAAAAATGAAAATCACTCTGGAAAAGGGTGTCTGCCAAAATTCCTAGATGTAAATAGAAATTCTCAAGATAATGCAAATTTGGTCCTACTTTTAAGAGTAAGAGCTCTTCTTAAGAGATTCTTAGAGAAGGAAATCACTCCCATCTCCACCAAAATGTAGCAGAGCTCTGGAGGTGTCCTAACTGGTTATGAGTAGTGAGGAAATGGTGTTCAGACAGAGACGTGTATGGAGGAGACGCGTTTTAGTAACACTGAGTGACACCGAGCTCATAAAGGAAACTTTTGGACAAAAAAAAAATAGAAAAAAAAAATTTTTTAGTTACAGACGGTGTCGGGATCAATAAATTAAACTCTGCTTTTATCGCAGAACATACACTACCCCAGTGTGAAATCAGATGCGAGAGGGTTTTTATTTTTTTTTATTATTATTTTTTTTTTTGCATGCTCAGTTATAAGCAGCTTTTACGTCTTTTAAGTCTTTAACACGGCGTTCACCGTGTTTTCACGCTCCCCAGGCATACATGCAACAAACTGACTGTTGGCATTCATGGTTTTACAAATTGCCCCCTCACTCTTTATATTGAGGGTGTGGCTATACGTGTAACTCAAAAGAGCCAATTAACGTGATAGTTTTGATACAGTGTATACACTGTCGTGCACCCTGGTGTGCGTCTGTCGTGCACCCTGGTGTGCGTCTGTCGTGCACCCTGGTGTGCGTCTGTCGTGCACCCTGGTGTGCGTCTGTCGTGCACCCTGGTGTGCGTCTGTCGTGCACCCTGGTGTGCGTCTGTCGTGCACCCTGGTGTGCGTTAATCAGGCTAAAGCTGAATCGATCATGCAGCAGCTCCTTCAGCATTTAGCAGATCATCTGTTGCTGTTTTTAATTTTTCATTCTCACATCATAATAAATGGATGTAAAAACATCAGCGTTTGTGCAGTGAGATATTAACACCTTCGTGAGTTGGCAGTCATTTAGTTTAGATCTGATTTCCAGCTGTATGAGGATTTGAGCTGGTTTTCACCTTCACAGGCAGAGCAGCAGTACAGAACACAACAGCACTGTGATTTATTGTTCCTGAGATGTGGATCAGTCAAAGCCAAAGGGAACGTCTGTGGTCTGATACGCAGTGCTCACAGAGCCTGTTGTATAAGCGCAATTATTTTAGTCTTACTTTAGAACATAAAAGTGATAAAAGTCTGCTTTATCACTGGCATAAAACTAACGCAGCATTTCATAAAAACATCATCATAACAAGAGTCAGACCTCTGTGGTGGTAGTGTGATGGTCTGGACCTTACAGCTTCAGGACCTGAAAAACAAACCATGAATTCTGCGCTCTACCAGAAAGTCCTGAAGGAGAATGTCTGGTCATCAGTTTGTGACCTCACTCGGGTTCTACAGCAGGGCAATGATTCGAAACACACCAGCAAGTCCACCTCTGAATGGCTCAAAAATGCAAAATTTAAGTTTTGGAGTGGCCTAGTCAAAGTCCGGACTTGAATCATGTGGCATGACAAAATTCCTCCACAGCGATGTGAAAGATTCATTGCCAGTCATCACAAACACTTGATTGCAGTTGCTGCTGCCAAGGGTGAAACAACCAGTTATTAGGTTTAGGGGACAATTACTTTTTCACATGGGGCCAGGCAGGTTTGGGCAGTTTATTATATATTTTTTTCCCTTAATAAATTAAATAATAAAAAAATAATGATTTTGTAATTACTCTGGTTATTAAAATTTGTTTAATTATCACCATCATTTAAGTGTGGAAAATATGCAACAAAAAAAAAAAAACACCATCAGGAAGGGGCAAATACTTATTCACAGATCAGGAGAGGGATCATTCCTCAGTGCTCTGTGCTGCCCTCTAGCGGGACATCAGTGGTACTCAGCAGGTCAGAGGAGATTATAATCCACATGAGCCACACCAAACCCCTGTAAACTAAACTAGAAACAGTTTCCTGCAGAATGTGGAAGTGATTGTTTGTTTGTTTTCTGGCTGAAGTTTATTTTAAGGAATTTATTGCTTTAGACTGTTTAATATTAATCTGATTGTAAGATCAAATCTAAATCAATTAAAAAGTGTGAATCGTTCTAAACCTGACCATCAGTTTAATAGTTGAAGTCGACCAACACACTATAGTAAAGTAGTCTTGAAGTCGCACGCACCCGCCCACACACTCGCAACTGCTCAACACGCGCACAAGACTTTGGAGTGGTTTATGGGGGTAAAAACTTAATTTCCTTTATAATCCTACAGGTGGCGCTCTAAACGATTCACACACTTGCGTCCCATGTGGTAGGAGTGAATTATTTGCTAAGTTTGTTTGTAAATAATAATACTGATGGTGGATAACAGAGATACGTGCCAGCATCTGCCGTAATGTTTGTCACTGACCGAGGCTTTAAAGCTGTCTTTGGATGAACCTTAAAAGCTGCCGCCTTCTCACACACTTTGTTACACCGACCTCAGTCCAGAGCTGTACTTCGCCCTCGGATGGGCCGACGTTTTCCCACTGCGATGGTTGCAGTGAAGAGAAAAATATGTTGCAGACATCAAGGTCATTGGCTTCAGCAAAATCAAGGATGCGCTGACCGTCTTTATTGCGCGTCATATCCGTAGACACCGTGGTCATAGGTTGCGCTGTGTGACCGTTCAGCGGGTGACCGCTGTTCATCAGGAGCAGGCGCAATGCAGCACAAACACTGAGTTAATGAATACAGTGAACTTTTAAAATAGACTGTGCAATAAACAATTTAATAAAAAATCCAGTACATCAACTCCATATAATAATCTCTGTTGTACAGTAATATAATAAAGTAAAATAAAATAGTCCTGAGCAGCAGGGGGATCAGATTTGTACTTGGATTTTTCTATGCAAAGACAGGCAAAAAGTAGACGCTCTGTTATTTACTGTAACATCTTCGTTTTGTACTTTAAATGTACAAATCACACTTTGAGCTAGGAAGGTTTAGCTAGTAATACATTAACGCTTTGACTTTCCTAGCAGCTTTACACTATAACATCTCACTAAGAAGAAAAAACCTCTTCCAAACGGTTGTCATGTCACTTTAGGGTATAAGTATCCACAAATTTTTAGAAGTCATGTTTACACATTTGTTCACTAAGATATAGTAAATGTGCTTTTATTAAAAAAAAAAAACGTTTTTTTTTATTTAAAAAAAAAGAAACAACTCATTTGTCATGAACAGTTTTCAGAACAGTGTGACGATGACCTTCAGAAGCCTCAGGTTGTGAATCCAATGAAGTTTCACCCATTTCTTTATTGTGAATTGTAATTGTGTTAATGAAAGATGGGGGTGGATTTCAGGATTCCTAGCTGTTTACGTCCGCACAGAGAAACAATCGGAGCTCTTTGGAAATCAGACTTTTCTTTTTCAAGGCGTGCTTAACGATGGGACGATTACAATCCGAAAAGAAGGAAGTGAATATCAGTCGTCATAACAAATGTTGATGTATATATTTCATATTTAATCTGTGGGGGTGTATTTACTTCCTGCATGTTGGTTTATGTGCCTCTCTTATGAAGTGACTGAGTGCAGTGGGTTGAGCAGGCAGGCAAACGGAGTGAAGTGAAATGAAATGGCCATAAGGCAGATCTGTTTAGAGGTCTAATGGCCTGTGGGAAGTAACTGTTCATGAATCTGGTAGACTTGGCCCAGATGTTCTGCAGCCTTGTTCCAGATGGGAGGAATGTGAAAAGTGTGCCCCTTCCAAACCCCGTGTGCTGCCCCTAAACCCCGGCGTCGACATCATCCGTCTACAATACATTCATAATACACAAAAGCAGCGTCAGGCGTTGTTCTGTAGCCATGCAGTTTATTATTATTATTATTATCATTATTACTTAGATGATCATCTAATAAAACACATTTCTGAAACAACAAACAGCATTATGAATACATTCTAAAACTCCATAGCTAAACGTATGTGCACCCTTGACCCCATATGAGCATGTTAAACGTCCCATTGCAGATTTATTCCCCGTGTGTTTGCTGTTATAATGCGCTCCACACTCTTTTGGAAAGTCTTTCCCATAGATGTGACGGGGACTATCTAATCGTTCTGATTCATGCACATACACATTCACATCATACATACTTCCATAATTTCTTTTGATTGTTTAAAGCTGCTTTGCGACATAAAAATAAAATTGAATTGAATGTTGGAGCGTGTCTGTGTGGATTTCTGTTGGTTCATCTACAGGAGTGTTAGTGAGCTCAAGTCAGGTCTCTGTGCAGGACACTCAAGTTCTTTCAGTCATGGAGCTGGCTTTGTGGATCTCTCAGGGGCGTGGCCATGCTGGATAAGGGTTTGAGTCTCTTGATTCCACTGAAGGGAAACTGAAGCTCCAGCATACAGAGAAATGTTCTTAACATTTCTTTGATTCAGACACAACCACGGTTTGCACATAATTCTGGATAAAAAAAAAATAAATTAAACCTGTCATGCGCACCAACAGTGTGTCTGAATTAGGGCTGTACATGTTGTGCAAATTTCACAAAATAATAATTAAACATGTTAAGAAGGATTGCGTCACTTAAACTGACAAACCAAAGTCTTATCAATATGTCTTAGTGTTAATTGACTCTTAAGTGAAATAATCTCGTTTCTCTGTCCTTATTCAACAACAGTACTACGTCTGATACCACACACCACCTGAACTGCCAGTGCGCCCTCTTGTGGTGTACAACTTAATAAATATGTGAGCTACAGAGAAATATTATGCAAAACATTTAGCCGTAAATTCTTAATGACAGTTATATAATGGCTAAACATTAAATCTTAAACAGTTTTACATGATTCCACGCTTTGTATTCTACACTGGTGACTAAGTGGTGTTTAGTGGTGTCCAGAATGCTAGCTTCACAGGACAAGCATTAATAGCGCCGTTTATATGGTTCTTTTTTTCAATTCAGAATCGATCGGCATACAAGTTTACATAAGTTAAATGTTAAATGGTCTAAAATTGATAAATTCCTTGGAAGTACACCACAGCTTTTGGAGAAAATGGAAACCTCTTTATCTTCTGTAACTAGTGGTTTTGGGTTTGTAAAGCTGCTTCTTTTGACTTCATGAGCGGTTATAAAAGTGCAATACCGCCACCTACAGGACTGGAGAGATGAGCAGAAGATTGGCAGGATAAACTTTTTTTTTGCTGTGTGAGAAACAAGACAAGCAACAGCACGAGTTACACAGGGTTTCAGTGTTTATTAGACACTTTTAGACACAATACTTTTAATAGTTTTACTACTTTAAAACCAGTAAGAAAAATAGCTGCATGAGAAAAATCAGACACAAATCATTAGTGCTGCTAAATCTAATCGCATCTGCAGTCTTCCTACGAGTCACAGCTCTATTTATTAATTTATTATTTATTAATAGAAAATGTGTTCAGCTCGAGCTTTACATTTAGGTTTTAGGAAACCTAGTCACTGAACAGGCGTCTAGCTGAGACTAAGATTAACACTCTTTCACACAGTTTGTAGATGTGAAATAACATTGTATGCCATGACCTTGTCGCCCGTCTGATGTATTTAGGGTTAATTTCTTGCGCTGCCTGCTAGTTCAGTGGTGTTTAAGCTGCAACAATGGACATTGTTATAAAGCTGCATGGATAAAGTCTGGATATAAATTCTAAATTAAAAGATTTCTTTCTAATGAGCGAGCCAGAAGCGATGGAAACGAAGAAAACCTCCCCGAGACGCCATGAGGAATAAACTCTGAGAGGAACCAGACTCGAAAGGAAACCTGTCCTCGTCTGGCCGATGCTAGCGCTTTATTATTTACACGCGGTATTGAAAGTTGTGCTAACGCTGTGTTAAACCTTCAATACCTCCTGCAGCTCTAAATCTAAAATACACCTGGACTTGTTTATGGCTGAAGGATAAAGTGGAGTGTGTTTTTATACAGTAGATGTGTCTGTGATCACAGGAAACACCATCAAATCTGAAACCTTGAAGTCATTGTCAGGAGTCCGGGTCAGTCAGTGGGCCTCACTGTTCTCCTCTCAGCTTTTTAATCCATCTAGCTCCTCTTTTTTTTTTTCTTTTTCTTTTTTTTTCCTCCCTTATTTCACTTGGTCTGGACCGTGATGCACACCAGGCAGAAGTTAATGCAGCTGCTGGAGAAGTTTTATGACCCCTGGGAGAGTCGGCGCGGCAGTCGTGGCTCTGATCCAGCAGCGGCCGCGTTCACGCTGCGTTAGTGAGTGGGTGGGTGGGAAGGCAAAGCGGGGTTCATCTTACCAGGAAGACTTTTTCTCTCACAAATTGCACTCCCACGCACGAGTGCCACTCCACAGACGTGTCTGGTCTACTTCCATCGCCAGGACACGAGAGCTCTCTTCCCAGATTTGATGAGGAGCCGAGCGTGGGCGGGACGGCTGGGGGCTGGTGGACGCTTACCTGATTGTGACCTGCAGCGTTTGAGACGGGGCTGATTGGGTGTGATGTTAATTGGGTAATGGTGTTGGTCCACACTCGCTAACGCATCTACAGATCACAGGAAGCAGCAGAATAATAAGGGATTTGGGGTCTGTGTGAGGGGGAACTTCAGTCAGGCAGCCAGCACATGATGGGTCTTCTCTCTCTCTGTGTGTGTGTGTGTGTGTGTGTGTGTGTGTGTGTGTGTGTGTGTTTCCCCTGTATGTTAATGGCTGCGTAGGTGTGTGTGTGTGTTCACCCAAAGGGCCACTGGAGGTGCTCAGATTTGAAACGGATGTCCTGAAGATTACTGGCTCCAGTTCATCATGTGCTGCGCTCCAAACCACGTTCACTGATTCAGACTTTAGGTGATTCACAACTGTTCAGAATTATAAAAGGAGCGAGTTGCCATGGGCATTTGTTTCAAATTTCCTCCCACTCATTTTTTTCCCCCTCACAGACCACAGCTTTTCATCTTATAGCACAGTCGATTTATCGTAGCTCTCTCAGCAGAAATAAAGACGTATACTTTGTACTCTGATGATTTTAGTGAACAAGCAGAAAAAAATAGCCAAGCTATAGAGTAAGGAGAACGGTATACACACACACACACACACACACACACACACACACACACACAGAGCGGCAGCATGGGCATGTGCCACAGGGCAGGGGTTAAGACGCTGGACTACTGCTTGGAGGGTCATGAGATCAAACCCCAGCACTAATGCTGCCACTCAGGACTTTTTTTTTTCAGGGAGTTTTTCTCACATTCACAATCTTTATACTACAGCATGACAAAGTAAAATTCTTGACACTTCTTGCTTGCTGGACTTGAATCCCTTAAATCACCTGAGAATCGACTACACGTTAAGTTCAGTTCAGTTTTATTTGTATTGTGCTTTTAACGTCATTGTCGCAAAGCAGCTTTACAGACTCTAAAGAAATTATGGAAGATACTAAATGTTAATATGTAGGCTGATGAATCAGACTCTACTGTGATCTGTGCTCAACTGATTTACCTGCTTCTCAAGTTCCCACTACACTACACACTCTAAGCTACACACACTACACACTCTGAGCTACACACACTACACACTCTAAGCTACGCACTCTACACACTCTAAGCTACACACTCTAAGCTACACACTCTAAGCTACACACTCTAAGCTACACACTCTAAGCTACACACGCTACGCTACACACGCTACGCTACACACGCTACACACTCTACGCTACACACGCTATACTACACTTTACCCACACTATACATTACACTCTGCACTCTCCACACTCTACAGTCTAGAGGGCAGGTGTATTATTCTAAAATGCAAAATTAATATATTGCAACCTGAATTTGACACGGTTATGGGCACTAAAAATCCATCTCTCATGCAAAGCATTGAGGTAGTCCTGAAATTATAATGATATTTGTGTTAACAATAATTATGGAGCAGATTACGATAAGCTATTTAACTGAATAAACTATAGTTTCCTGTTGAATTACAATAACAGTCATTGCTGCAAACCCGCTTTACACAATCAAAAGAAAATTATGGAAATTTGTATTAAATGTGAAAAATGTGTATGAATCTGAATGATTAGATTGTCCCTGATGTTTTATTTCCACATAAGGTGTCTCTAATTTGGAGCATTTAAACAAAACCACTGTTAGTTATTTGGGGTAAAAAATCCTTAATTTTACACAGAATGCTCTAACGTAAGCAAAAACTTTACAAGTCATATGCTTCTAGAAGCTTGCGTGTCAGCTTCTAGTGTCAGTACTCCAAAAGAAATATGAATCATTTAAAATTATTATTGTTTGAAGCCAGACAGTATAACGCCTTGTGAAGAGATAAGTCCCTTCAATGTTACAGAAACTTTAGCAGTAGCTTATCTGGCGCACACACACACTTTCAGTATTAAATGTGTAACATAAAAAAATAAAATCAGCACCAATACGGTGTTTTGGCCGAGTGTATGTGGTGTAAATAAGAAGTTTGGGGAATTTTGAAATTCCTGATAAATTGCCTACAAGCTCAGGATGGCGAGTGTGTGAGCTGACCCTGGACCTCTCAGTGGTGTACATGAGATAAATAACGTTGTCCATCTGCTGAATACCGTACATTAATATACCGGTCATGATGTATATCAGTGTTATTCTGATACAGAGGCCAGTATTTCAGTTTTCATTTTGTGTCCCAATCCAAATCGAACACACCTGTTTATCTGAAGCTGTGACACGGTGGTGCGGTGTTCATGTGTGTGTGTGTGTGCACGTTTCCCCTTCACAGCTCCAGGGATCAGTCCTGAGCTCAGGTTACTATCTGTGTGTCGACTGCCTGCACGTTCTCCTCATCTTCTTAAAAACAGAAAACACATTGTGTGTGAGTGTGAGAGACCTCATGCCCAGGACAGGGACCAGATCCGCTGTGTCCCGGGTCAGGATGAAGCAGTTACACATCCTCAGTCTGAGACGGAGGGTTGAATGTGTGTTTAGTGTTTGAAGGAAACCTTTAGAGAAACTTGGACTAACCACAGAGAAATAAACTCCTCACCAACTGAGCTCCGTCAGTCTCACTGGAAAGATTTGTTTTTTGAGTATTATTGCGATTAAACGCTGCATAGATAAATAGATAACTCCTCTGTCTTTCTGGGAATATCTTCCCCACATTATTATTATTATTATTATTATTATTCATCTTTTATTCCTCCATTTGTCCTTAGACTGAATTAGACACCAGAACAAGCATGCTTATCCCATTTTACTCCCTCCTTTAAAACTCTTTAAAAATCCTGTATAACTTTTCCGGGCAGTTTCGGAAACGAGCCGGTCTCCCAGGATCCTGGAGGCCGTTCCTCCTGAAACGGCTCACCACTTGATGTGGATTTAACTAGGCATCAGGGAGGAAGTGTTTCACTTAATGCTGCGTTCCAAAAGATATCAGGACACCCCAGAGTCGTAAATTAGCATCGGGTACTCACCTGCCTCTCACCGTCTCCTGGGACGTGCCGGAGCTTAAATCGTCCCTTTTATGTCTGTGCCTGATGGCGTTGCTCTTCCTGAGTGAGTGACTTACTGAATAAAGGTCAGCGCTGTGGGATTTCATCCTCGGCGTCCCTGACCAAATGCCCTGCGTGTAAATCACACGGAGGAAGTTTGTGCAGTAAAACATTGCAGTGTCTCATGCTGCCATGTACAACACAGGATTTAAGACTGGAAAGTGGAAAAAATCATGTGATATTCAGTGTTGTTTTTGGTGGACAGATGCACATGTGCATTTTTACTGCGTGTGTATGGTGCAGGAACGTGAGGTTTGAGTAAAGTAGTCGAAGCTGTTTAAGCGGAGTCGACCCAGCAGACGTGGTGTTGCTCGTGGTTTCGGCTGACTGAGCGACTCCCGCGTACAGGAGCAGCTCGGGACACCTTCGGTGCGGTAGCCAAGACGTGAACCGGCAATCCATCGACGTCCATAACCGGTCTCACCTCTCGGGGAAATCGTTGCCATCGTTCTCAAGCAATTTGCCTGTTGAGCCGTTTGGACACATTGTGGAGGCGTGTGTCCACAGAAGAGATTTGTCTGAACGTCGATCTGTGAATAAAAC